>CM033477.1:63653827-63903619 GCA_019447015.1 Hymenochirus boettgeri
GTGTTCCGGATATAGAATCAGGTTGTAACAGGTTGAAATTTTTATAATAGGTATAGTTACTGTTAAACTCATATTTTCATACAGTTAACAGTTCCTTGATTGTTCCCTGTTGTCATTGGAAAACATAATGGAATTACAGTTTTGTGTCAGGGATGGACAAATCCAGGAACCAGGTACTCCTTGTTCCCAGAATGCCCTATTTCTGTGTTTCTGTGACAGGCAGGTGTTGCGAGCGGGGTTTTGTGAAGATAAGTGAATATTTTGTGAAGCTAGTTACAGACCTGTAACCATTATCTGTCCTTTCCTCTAGCTTTAAAAATGATTAAGTGTTGGGGGGCTTATGATCAGGGGCATAACTACCAATGTGGCAGGGGGAGCAAGTAGGGGGGCCCAGGAGCCAAGGGGCCCCATCTTCTTATTTTTCCTTTAACTGATATAGCCTCCTCCAGAAAACCACTGTGGATGAAGCAGGGATTGTGGTCCCATTATAGTTTTGCTGGGAGGCCCAGTGTTCAAAGTTACACCATTGCTTGTGATGCAGCTCTTTTCCAGCAGTGAACCTGCTTGAACCATATACCTGGGGGCAGACCAGTGGTTATTTATACTGCTGTAACTCTTAATAGACTTCAACTAGAAGCATGATCCCGGAGTCATTTTAAAGGTGGAAAAAGCTAACATGTCCAACTTTGTCAGATTTGGATGAAATATCGTTTTGCGTGTAGCAGGCCTAAAGCCATACTAAACCCGTATAGCTGCAATTGAGCTTATTTTAATGAACAACTGTAGTTTCTTCACAAGTTAGACTGTCCGTACACATTGCTACTAAATTAATACCAACATAACATCTTCATAGGAAAACAGTTAGGTGCTTACTGATGTGAGCAATGTGTTCACTTGGGAACACTTTTTGATGTCTGTGTGTAATTAGCTATAGTGACTTGCTTCATCTATAGTATCTTATATCTGTTTTTAAGGAGTATGCTTTATTTTCAGATTCCACATTTATTCTATTTCACTTCCTAGAAATAGGAAGTAAGATTACTGTTTCTATGTAGGGAGGTGATTGACTTGTGGCGCCCGTGAATGGGACTGAAGATGTGGCAGCTGTGTGAATATCGCAAGAGGCACTCGTGCAGCCGCTGGAAGCTATGATTTTTCTTGTGTTTGGTGTCTACTTTGGGAGCTCCAGCTACCTATCATCGTTGATAAGAGGAGAAGAGACTTGTGGATAATTTCCATGTAAAGTACACTAAAAAGCACAGGTCTAAAGAACAGCCATAGATAGAGTAAGGCCACACATCGCTACAATGTTACAGCCAAACCTTAATTAGTAACCATATAAAAAGTTATTGTTACAAAAGTGTTGGCTGTCTTAATATGTTGTTGAAAAGCGTTACAGTGAAACTCACACTTGCAACAGGTGGTCCCAGTGCCCATGCCCCGAACCCTTCGCAGAAGGAAGCTTGCTCTCTTCTCTTTATCTTGCTCTATTTGGCACCTCTCCTTAAAGGGCAACTGTGGTCTCAAAACAAGTTAGGGCTATTAAAGACTGCAGTATTTCTTTAAAACTAGCAGACAATCAATCTCTTGGCTGAAGTTTGTGAGACATTACATTGGGGTGATGAAGTTCACACTTCTTGCTTCCAGTAGGTTGAGTGACATCACATGACCCTTGCCCCGCCCGTCCGCCCAAGGGAGAAGCATGCTCCGTTAAGCTTAATGTTGGGAAATCAGGAAGTACCTAGGGGAAAATTTGACAGTTGAGAAGAAAAGACTATTAATGCTGGCTGAGGCTGGTCAAATGACTACAAGCTGGTCACATGGCTGAAAACAGGAAGTGTTCAAGCTGGAAGTAATATTGCTGAACCTTTCCAGCAATACCTTCTCACAAATTTTATCTAGAGAGGGATTTAGGTTTTATTTGTAGGTAAGTTGGAAGACTTTATATATAATCCTTACTAGTTTGGAAGAATTCAAGACCACAGTTACCCTTTAAACTTTTTAGCTGCCTGGTCTATTAAATTAGAGTTGTCAGATGATCAGCAATTCACTGTCAAATTTAGATTTCCAATAAACAAGTCATTTAAGCAAATGGCTTTTCATATTATTTAGGATTTGGGTAGAAATATAATCTGATTTTAAACTGCATTGGCATAGAGTTGTTATTGGAGTGGTGCCTTTTTTTGGCTAATGTGCCTCTTTGATTTTAATATAATAATGGTAAATGGTTTTAATGTGACAACTGAAAAATGCTGCAAAGATCTGGATATGTATTGAGCTACCTAGAGCTCTGGGAAACTAATTGAAAAAAATTTTTTGCACTCAATTGGGTCACATGCTATGGGAATTATTTAATAATTGGTGTATAAATTTGCCTGTGATATAATCTACATTAACCATCAGATGAAGCAGTGTTCTAACTGCAGTCAATCCAGCAAAAGGGAAATCTATTGGCTGATGCAGATAATTAACAATCAAATGTTGCACTTTTATAAAATAAGCCCATGCAGTGTCTTAAAAGATAGCAAATTAGAATTGATGAATCCAATCATTTCTAGGAATTTGTTCCATTTGTTTGTATTGAGTGGAGTTATATCATAAATGCTGTGATCAACGCTGCAATAAATTTCCCAAGTACATTAATGGTTATATGCCTAGTCGTCCTCTACAAATCCATAATCCTTCCTGTTTATAAAATGTTATATTGCTGCTTCCTACATAGTGTGAATGATTTGGCAAAAAAAATGAAAAATTCTGAATAGGAACCAGTGGTCGCCGTTCCCATATTATATAGTAAGGTATTTCTCCTTCTCACATGCTGTGCTGAACTGACAGTTCTTATTAATGTAAAAGGCACTTTGGGTAAATGTCTCCATGGAAGAAAACAATTTCTGTTTTAATGTTGTCTCCTTTGTTGAAATCCTTAGTGAACCATTTCCTAAAGCATTTTAAAAATATTGTAGGATGCATGAAACATTCCGGTGCCTTAGCCTGAAAAAAAATACAGATAGCTTTCAAATACCATGCAAATTTCTCAACCATTTAAGTCTCAGGTTAAATAGCATTTCTGCAGCTGTGAACAGCCATTTCAGCAGCTGAATACAAAAGATTACAAGATTGGTGATGATGTTTCCTAGAGGCAAATCAATCTGGATCTGCTAAGTCACTTTCTCCTCTGCGACCTTCAGTTTCCCATACAGTACACAGTAGATGCAGATAGAGTTTCCATTACTTTATACAGTAGACGTAGAATGCAGATTCCAGTATTTTATACAGTAGAAAATAATGCAGTTTCCAGTACTTTATACAGTAGACACAGAATGCAGCTTCCAGTACTGTATACAGTAGATGCAGAATGATGTTTCCAGTACTGTATACAATAGATGCAGCATGCAGTTTCCAGTACTATATAAGTAGAAAATCAGTAGATGCAGAATGCAGTTTCCAGTACTTTATACAGTAGATGCAGAATGCAATTACCCGTACTGTACAGTAGATGCAGAATGCAGTTCCCAGTACTGTATATAGTAGACACAGAATGCAGTTTCCTCGACTGTAAAAGTAGATGCTGAATGCAGTTTCCAGGACTGTATACTGTAGACACAGAATGCAGTTTCCAGTACTGTATACAAGCCAATCAAATCTGTATCTGCTAAGTCAATAGAATTCAGTTTTCTGTACTGTGTACAGTAGATGCAGAATGCTTGTTTCCAGTACTGTGTACAGTAGATGCAGAGTGATGTTTCCAGTACTTTATACAGTATATGCAGAATGCAGTTTCCATTACTGTATACAAGCAAACAAACAATCTGTATATGCCAAGTCACAGTTTTCGGAAAACTGCATTCTGTTTCTACTGTATACAGTACTGGAAACTGCACTCTGCATCAACTGTATACAGTACTGAAAACAGCATTCTGCATCTACTGTATATAGTACAGAAAACTGTGACTTGGCATATACAGATTGATTTGCTTGTATACAGTAATGGAAACTGCATTCTGCATATACTGTATAAAGTACTGGAAACATCACTCTGCATCTACTGTACACAGTACTGGAAACAGCATTCTGCATCTACTGTACACAGTACAGAAAACTGAATTCTATTGACTTAGCAGATACAGATTTGATTTGCTTGTATACAGTACTGGAAACTGCATTCTGTGTCTACAGTATACAGTCCTGGAAACTGCATTCAGCATCTACTGTATACAGTCGAGGAAACTGCATTCTGTGTCTACTATATACAGTACTGGGAACTGCATTCTGCATCTACTGTACAGTACGGGTAATTGCATTCTGCATCTACTGTATAAAGTACTGGAAACTGCATTCTGCATCTACTGTATATTCTACTTTATATAGTACTGGAAACTGCATGCTGCATCTATTGTATACAGTACTGGAAACATCATTCTGCATCTACTGTATACAGTACTGGAAGCTGCATTCTGTGTCTACTGTATAAAGTACTGGAAACTGCATTATTTTCTACTGTATAAAATACTGGAATCTGCATTCTACGTCTACTGTATAAAGTAATGGAAACTCTATTCTGCATCTACTGTGTACTGTATGGGAAACTGAAGGTCGCAGAGGAGAAAGTGACTTAGCAGATCCAGATTGATTTGCCTCTAGGAAACACATCATCACCAATCTTGTAATCTTTTGTATTCAGCTGCTGAAATGGCTGTTCACAGCTGCAGAAATGCTATTTAACCTGAGACAATTAAATGGTTGAGAAATTTGCAGTGGTATTTAGAAAGCTATCTGTATTTTTTTTCAGGCTAAGGCACCGGAATGTTTCATGCATCCTACAATATTTTTAAAATGCTTTAGGAAATGGTTCACTAAGGATTTCAACAAAGGAGACAACATTAAAACAGAAATTGTTTTCTTCCCATGGAGAACATTTACCCAAAGTGCCTTTTACATTAATAAGAACTGTCAGTTTCAGCACAGCATGTGAGAAGGAGAAATACCTTACATATAAGATATGGGAACGGCGACCACTGGTTCCTATTCAGAATTTTTCATTTTTTTTTGCCAAACTATCATTCACACTATGTAGGAAGCAGCAATATAACATTTATATAACAGGAAGGATTATGGATTATGTAGAGGACGACTAGGCATATAACCATTAATGTACTTGGGAAATTTATTGCAGCGTTGATCACAGCATTTATGATATAACTCCACTCAATACAAACAAATGGAACAAATTCCTAGAAATGATTGGATTCATCAATTCTAATTTGCTATCTTTATTAAGACACTGCATGGGCTTATTTTATAAAAGGTGCAACATTTGATTGTGTAATTAATCTGCATCAGCCAATAAGATTTCCCCTTTTTTGCTGGATTGACTGCAGTTAGAACAACTGCTTCATCTGATTGGTTAATGTAGATTATTATCACAGGCAAATTTATACACCAATTATTAAATAATTCCCATAGCATGTGACCCAATTGAGTGCAAAAAATTTTTTTCAATTAGTTTCCCAGAGCTCTAGGTAGCTCAATACATATCCAGATCTTTGCAGCATTTTTCAGTTGTCACATTAAAACCATTTACCATTATTATAATTAAAATCAAAGAGGCACATTAGCCAAAAAAAGGCACCACTCCAATAACACTTATGCCAATGCAGTTAAAATCAGATTATATTTCTACCCAAATCCTAAATAATATGAAAAGCCATTTGCTTAAATGACTTGTTTATTGGAAATCTAAATTTGACAGTGAAATTGCTGATCATCTGACAACTCTAATTTAATAGACCAGGCAGCTAAAAAGTTTAAAGGGTAACTGTGGTCTTGAATTCTTCCAAACTAGTAAGGATTATATATAAAGTCTTCCAACTTACCTACAAAATAAAACCTAAATCACATCTCTAGATAAAATTTGTGAGAAGGTATTGCTGGAAAGGTTCAGCAATATTACTTCCAGCTTGAACACTTCCTGTTTTCAGCCATGTGACCAGCTTGTAGTCATTTGACCAGCCTCAGCCAGCATTAATAGTCTTTTCTTCTCAACTGTCAAATTTTCCCCTAGGTACTTCCTGATTTCCCAAACATTAAGGCTTAACGGAGCATGCTTCTCCCTTGGGGTGGACGGGCGGGGCAGAGGTCATGTGATGTCACTCAACCTACTGGAAGCAAGAAGTGTGAACATTCACCCCAATGTAATGTCTCACAAACTTCAGCCAAGAGATGTGATTGTCTGCTAGTTTTAAAAGAAATACTGCAGTCTTTAATAGCCCTAACTTGTTTTGAGACCACAGTTGCCCTTTAAGGAGAGGTGGGCCAAAATGAGCAAAGATAAAGAGAAGAGAGCAAGCTTCCTTCTGCGAAGGGTTCGGGGCATGGGCACTGGGACCACCTGGTTGCAAGTGTGAGTTTCACTGTAACGCTTTTCTTAACAACATATTAAGACAGCCAACACTTTTGTAACAATAACTTTTTATATGGTTACTAATTAAGGTTTGGCTGTAACATTGTAGCGATGTGTGGCCTTACTCATTCTATGGCTGTTCTTTAGACCTGTGCTTTTTAGTGTACTTTACATGGAAATTATCCACAAGTCTCTTCTCCCTTTATCAACGATGATAGGTAGCTGGAGCTCCCAAAGTAGACACCAAACACAAGAAAAATCATAGCTTCCAGCGGCTGCACGAGTGCCTCTTGCGATATTCACACAGCTGCCACATCTTCAGTCCCATTCACGGGCGGCCACAAGTCAATCACCTCCCTACATAGAAACAGTAATCTTACTTCCTAGTTCTAGGAAAGTGAAATAGAATAAATGTGGAAATCTGAAAATAAAGCATACTCCTTAAAAACAGATATATAGATACTATAGATGAAGCAAGTCACTATAGCTTAATTACACCAGACATCAAAAAGTGTTGCCAAGTGAACACATTGCTCACATCAGTAAGCACCTAACTGTTTTCCTATGAAGATGTTATGTTGGTATTAATTTAGTAGCAATGTGTACGGACAGTCTAACTTGTGAAGAAACTACAGTTGTTCATTAAAATAAGCTCAATTGCAGCTATACGGGTTTAGTATGGCTTTAAGGCCTGCTACACGCAAGACGATATTTCATCCAAATCTGACAAAAGTTGGACATGTTAGCTTTTTCCACCTTTAAAATGACTCCAGGATCATGCTTCTAGTTGAAGTCTATTAAGAGTTACAGCAGTATAAATAACCACTGGTCTGCCCCCAGGTATATGGTTCAAGCAGGTTCACTGCTGGAAAAGAGCTGCATCACAAGCAATGGTGTAACTTTGAATCACTGGGCCTCCCAGCAAAACTATAATGGGACCACAATCCCTGCTTCATCCACAGTGGTTTTCTGGGAGGAGGCTATATCAGTTAAAGGAAAAATAAGAAGATGGGGCCCCATTGGCTCCTGGGCCCCCCTACATTTGCTCCCCCTGCCACATTGGTAGTTATGCCCCTGATCATAAGCCCCCCAAAAACTTAATCATTTTTAAAGCTAGAGGAAAGGACAGATAATGGTTACAGGTCTGTAACTAGCTTCACAAAATATTCACTTATCTTCACAAAACACCGCTCGCAACACCTGCCTGTCACAGAAACACAGAAATAGGGCAGTCTGGGAACAATGAGTACCTGGTTCCTGGGATTTGTCCATCCCTGACACAAAACTGTAATTCCATTATGTTTTCCAATGACAACAGGGAACAATGCAAGGAACTGTTAATCTGTATGAAAATATGAGTTTAAACAGTAACTATACCTATTTATAAAAATTTCAAACTGTTACAACCTGATTCTATAGTCCTGTGTATGCAGGCTGCCTGGTCTGTGAGAAGAAAATCCAGGAATAAAGAACTAACTAACAGCTGCTGAATCGTTCCATTTTAGTATTTAAAGGGTAACTGTGGTCTTGAATTCTTCCAAATTAGTAAGAATCATATAAAAATCCTCCCATCTTACCTACAAAATAAAACCTATATCACATCTCTAGATAAAATTTGTGAGAAGTTATTGCTGGAAAGGTTCAGCAATATTACTTCCTGCTTGAACACTTCCTGGTTTCAGCCATGTGACCAGCCTCCACCTGCATTAAAAGGCTTCCCTTCTCAACTGTCATTGTTTCCCCAGCATGCTTCTCCCCCGGGGCCAATGGGTGGGGCAGAGGTCAGGAGAAGTCACTCAACCTACTAGAAGCAGGAAGTTTGAACATTTACCCCAATGTAATTTCTCACAGGCTCCAGCCAGATATGTGATTGTTTGCTCATTTTAAAGGAAATACTGCAGGCTGTCATTTAACTCTAACTTGTTTTGAGACCAGAAGAATCTAATTTAGGTATGGCACTAGTGTACCTCAATCAAAAATATAGTGGGGGAGGTGCTGAACAGATAAATATTAGACTGATCACCAAGTTTAGATAAAAGGAAAATCTTCAGCACACTACTTTTATGATGTGTGAATATAAACATTCCCTTTATTTAAGTAAATACATACATATCTGGGGATGGCGATGTGCAAAAAGCAAGTTAAAAAACATTAAAATACAATATATACAGATAGCAGCATCAGAGTAAAGCAGCGAACATATAAAGTGCAAATGGTAACAAAGCAGTCAAAGTCTAACCAAGTGGGTAGCTCTAATAGCGACTACAGAAGTTACTATCCAATTATTATATACTATTCAAGCTGAAACACTAGGTCCCCCTTGTTTTGAGACCACAGTTGCCCTTTAAAATGGAGGTAAAACTGATTATAGTTACAATTTCATTGCAACCATAACACCTCTTTGCAACAATGCAATGAACAACCTGCATACAGGAGGTCCCTAACATCTTGCTGTTATATGCTGATTGGGGCATTCCATGGTATTTACTGGCATCAGATTCTTGTACAAGTCATTCTGAATAGAAAAAAGCTAGTTGGATGTCTAGTGAAAAGTCTTCAAGAACTAAACTTTAAATCCAGTTGATCTAGCTGGATACAACAGATATACCCTGGACTGGATGAATGGGAAACTTCTCAAGTATAATAAAATCCCTGTTTTGTACTAGAAAGGCAGGATCTCGGAGCAGTAACATGATTGGCTGTTAGCATCTAGTTGCAAGGCTGCAACTTCCAATAGATCTGGTTAGAACTTCCACCAAAACATAGAGGCGGATTATGGAAGCTGTACCCACAGGTTAATAAATCACCCAGCAGCTACAGCAAAGGGAGAGGCGAGGCACAGCTTGCTGTACCTTTGTGAATGTGCTCTGTGTATTGGTTTAAGTTGTCTGGTAACTAGTTCTCCTTTAAACTTTTAATTATACAATAATACATTTTAAATCCTTTTAGGGCAGGGACATCATTCATCAATGTTCAACTCACAGCATGGTACTATATACATGCTATCAGCACAATGCTAATCGTTTCACTTTACTTAGATGTACTATTCAGTTTACATCTGTTAGCACATTGTAGGAGCATGGAAGGTAAGCTTAGCGCCCCCTGTACCTAATATATTTTCTACCTTTTTGCATAAAATGATCTAATTAATATAGAGTGCCATACATTGTACAATGGAGAGTGCACAATGTGTTTTCTAAAAATCTTGGAAACATCACAGGCACGACACAATCAGGGAAATAACCTAATATCTAAAGGGGAGACTTGAAGCATAGCAGGGCTTGGTAAAACTGGGGGAAATGCAAGGACTGGCAGGGGCCAGTAAGTTGGAGGGTGGAAATGGGGCAGATAAGGGGATGACTTCCCCTTATCTGCCCCAGTTGGTTGATCCCAACAGATTTGCCATCTTAGGTGAAGATGCGGAGGATGACTGCTCAGAAGTAGCATGTATGGAACGGGCTATTCCCTTGAGCACCCAGGGGATGGCCATCTCTAATACAATGGAGGGAGACTAGGAAGGATAGGCAGGTGGTAGTGGTAGGGAACTCCATTATTATTAGGGTAGATAGGTTAATCTGCCGCCAAGACCCTACATGCCAAAAAGTGTGTTGCCTGCCTGTTGCTAGGTTTCGACATGTGGTTGATCATGTAGATAGATTATTGGGTGGGGCTTGGAGTGAACCGGCTGTCTTGGTTCAGGTTGGTGCCAATGGCAAAGTTAGAGTTGGAGGTAAAGTCCTTAAAAATAATTTACGAGAGTAGCCATGTGCTACGCTAGGGAGGCAATGGGAGCATAGGAGTATTAATGCATGTCTAAGAGGGTGGGGTAAGAAGATGGGGTTTGGGTTTTTAGAGAACTGGGCTGATTCTGTTGGCTAGACTAGTAGAGATAGATTGCACCTCAATGATGATGGCGCAGCTGTTTTGGGGGAGAAGATGGCTAGGGGGCTGGAGATTTTAAACTAGGTATGGAGGGAGCATTCATTGGACTACACAGGGGTAGATAGAAGTGGTAGGGATCAGGATACTAATAAGATCATAGAGGGAGGAGATGGGGGAGGGGATCATAGAGGATAATGAGGCATGTGGAAGTAAATTCATTGATAATCTAAAATGTATGTTTACAAATGCAAGAAGTCTGGCTGGAAAAACTGGGGAACTAGAACTAATAGCTTTAAAGCAAAGTTATGATGGGATCGGTATAGCAGAAACATGGCTAAATGATTTACATGATTGGAAAGTAAATATTGAAGGATACTCCTTATTTAGACATAACAGATTTAATAAAAAGGGGGGGGGGTTCAGTGTGTATGTTAAACAAGAATTGAAGCCAAATTTATAAAATGAGATAAATGGGGGTATAAGCGATAAGGGAACAATTTATAGGGAATCTTTAGGGAACAAGTGTAAAAAAATTAGGTCCACTCCTGTCTGACTTAATGCTCAGGTAGGAAGGGCAATGGGCAAAAAGAAAAGAGGCTTTTTTGAAGGTTTTGAAATCAGATGGAATAGAATAGGCTTAAGGTATGTACACACCATGCAATATTTCAGACCGAACGACCGATAGTTCAGTGTATCGGATAATCGGGCCGAAAACTCGCATGGGTTTTCCACTGTGTCTGACCAACCGTTTGTCTGAAGGGATGATCGAACATGGCGGAAAACCTCTATGGACCGCACACTTGGTCGCAGTAGACGGTCAGCCGCGGTCACAACTGACAGTCCTTCCTCCTGGCCGACCTGTCAGAAGAACCGAACAATCGGTCAGGAGAAACCATTGCATTGTGTGTACCATGCTTTACAGGGAGTATAGAGGTTGTAATAAGGAGAGCAAGAAAGCAATTATACTAGCTAAAATAGAAAATGAAATACAGATAGCAGAACAAAGCAAATCCAACCCCAAAATGTTTTTTTTAAAGGATAAGTGCACTGTAAAATAAAGTTATGTTCATTTGGAAGCTGCAGCTTTAAAAATTCCGTTGACATATTTTCTTTTCACCTATGCCCCTCCAGAGCCTAGCTTTGTGCCTTGGAAGTTGCTGACATCTTGTTACTGGTTTGCTGAATGTTAAGCTCCGCCCCTCTGAGATTTCCTCTGCTTTCTCCTGCTTGAGCCTCAAACAGTAATGCCTGTGAGTTCCGTGCACACACACGTGCACGGAACTCACAGGCATTACCGTTTGAGGCTCAAGCAGGAGAATGCACAGAACTCACAGGCATTACCGTTTGAGGCTCAAGCAGGAGAGTGCACAGAACTCACAGGCATTACCATTTCAGGCTCAAGCAGGAGAGTGCACGGAACTCACAGGCATTACCGTTTGAGGCTAAAGCAGGAGAGTGCACGGAACTCAGGCTTTACCGTTTGAGGTTGAAGCAGGAGAGTGCACGGAACTCATAGGCATTACCGTTTGAGGCTCAAGCAGGAGAGTGCACAGAACTCACAGGCATTACCGTTTGAGGCTCAAGCAGGAGAGTGCACGGAACTCACAGGCATTACCGTTTGAGGCTCAAGCAGGAGAGTGCACGGAAACTCACAGGCATTACCGTTTGAGGCTCAAGCAGGAGAGTGCACGGAACTCACAGGCATTACCGTTTGAGGCTCAAGCAGGAGAGTGCACGGAACTCACAGGCATTACCTGTTGAGGTCAAGCAGGAGAGTGCACGGAACTCACAGGCATTACCGTTTGAGGCTCAAGCAGAGAGTGCACGGAACTCACAGGCATTACCGTTTGAGGCTCAAGCAGGAGAGTGCACGGAACTACAGGCATTACCGTTTGAGGCTCAAGCAGTAGAGTGACAGGAAACTCACAGGCATTACGTTTGAGGCTCAAGCAGGAGGGTGCACGGAATTCACAGGCATTACTGTTTGAGGCTCATGCAAGAGAAAAAGAGGAAATTCAGAGGGGCGGAGCTTAACAATCAGCAAACCAGTAACAAGATGTCAGCTACTTTCAAGGCACAAAGCTAGGCTCTGGAGGGGCATAGGTAAAAAAAAAAATATGGCAACGGTATTTTTAAAGCTGCAGCTTCCAAATGAACAAACTTGATTTTACACTGCACTTATCCTTTAAGTATATCAATAGTAAAAAGATGAGGGTTGAGAATGTGGGAACATTCTGAAAAGGCTAAGGTGCTTTAACATTTTTTTCCTTTGTATTCACTATAGAGAATCTTAGTCCTTATAGCAGGGACTGTAATAATATGAAGGGTATAAATGAGGAATATTCACTCTGGCTGGCAGAGGACATGGTATGAAAACAATTAGACAAAGTTAGTATCAATAAAGCCCCAGGACCAGATGAAATACATCCTCGGATCTAAAAAGAACTTACTCCAGTTTTATCTATTTTTTTAAATTCACTTTTTGATTCGTGGACATCCTTTATGATTGAAAGAAAAGAAATTTCATCTTCAGGTTAGGAAAGTTTTTTTTTTTACAGTGAGAACGGTGAGACTGTGGAACTGTCTTCCAGCAGATGTGGTAATGGCAAGTTCATTGAATAGCTTTAAAAGTGGACTGGATAATTTTGTAAAACTAAAAAATAGAGAATTACTGATATTAATATATTTACTGTAGTTCAGGTTGATCCAGGGATACTTTCTGATTGCCGTTAGGAGTCAGGAAGGAATCCTCTCCCCCCCCACCCCCCCCCCCCCCGTTTTTACGTTTTTTTTTTTTTTTATAACTTTTTCTGAATCAACTGTTAGGGTAGGCTTAAAAAGGTGCGTGAAAAGGTTGGACTTGATGGACATATGTCTTTATTCAACGTCAATTACTATGTTATTAATATGTTACTATGTAGTACATCAGGTGGAATAGCTTAGATTTGGGCAAAAGCAACCAATATTGCATTCACCTGAATAACTAACTTGATCGCTTGGCGAATTCTGTAGAAAGGCTTCACTGTGCAGACCAGATTGTGTGGATGATGGTTTAATAAAGCTAAAACTGGTATCATTTGCTTGAGGGCTGCAATGGAAATGTGCATTCTACCCAGAAGTATCTCCTATGTATTTGTATTGTACACGAGAAAGGTAGTTCTTGCTTATACACACAGTGCTTGCTTCTTTTTCTTATCATTATTTTTATATTTTTAATTCCTTGAAATTACTCCCTAAAAATTAATTTAACGGACAGAATAAGGTAGGGTTACAAAGACCAACAATCAAATCTATAAATCACTTTATTTTACTTATTTAAATGGAAAGAAGGACACTTGGTAAATTGTTAACAATCTCTGAAAGCTTTTGTGCTTTATGTCACATGTATAAAACTTATACAGGAAATGTACAGTATATTGATGATAAACACAGGCACTTTAACCAGTTGTCATGGAAACAGCATGGAGGAGGGTAAGGTTTAGTGGTGAGCAGCGTAAGGCAGTGAGCCGGAAAAGACTGAAATACATTGCTTTAAATTACCGTGACAGCACATCAAATCATCTATTACATGGTTGCCACAGATACAAATTTAAGCAGTTGAAAAGGAAAATTGCACCTATTGGGTGGGGGTGGGGTTAAATCAAATTTATTAATTTCAAACTGGCCACTTAATACATTGTAATAATCTATTCATAGTTTTAAAAACAGCAACCAAACAATTTTCTAAGCTGTATATATTCAACTTGAGCTTTTAAAGGGCATCTATAGTGAAAAAAACAAATTGGTCCATTGCAAAGTTAAATTCATGTAATCTATGCTGCCTTTATCCTATCTCTGTCAGTGACTTTGTTTTTCCATGGTGTCAGATCTGTGTGCAGCATTCCCCCCTTCCCCCTCCCCTCTGTTACCTCCTCCATGTCTCAACTCCAGCTAACCGACAAGCTTATCATGTGCAGTAGGAGTTAGAAGTTCACACCCACGCGCAGTGGCCTATAAAAAGCAAGCTGTCCTGGAGACAGGGATCTCTTGTTTCCTGATCTCTCTCTTTGTGACCCATTATCAATCAGTGAAGTCTATCAAGAAGGGGGGTCAAGTGCAGCCTTAACTCTGCCATCAAAGCTACCTCTCTCCCCCTGCTTATGCGGTTATCTCTATGTTTATTACAGAGCATGGAGGAGGGAGGGAGGGAAGAGGATCATGTCACAGGGATTTGTTTGACAGTCCAAGTAGGAGTAGAGAAATGCAATCATGTATTCTTCTAACTTGTGTATCTCCGGTCACAGAGGGAATCTGAACAAAGAAATTGATGATACTCTGGGGGTTGGGGGGAATTATAGAACTCATGGAAAGAAAGAAAATTTTCCCACTATAGATGCCCTTTAACCTTTAAGAAAAAATAATTATCTGGATAAACTAAAAAATATATCCGTGTTAATTAAAGGGCATGTCCACCCCAAAATAAAATTAACCCATTACTGACCCCACTCTGCAGTATTTAAAAATCATTACCTTACACCTTTGCTCCTTATGGTTCTCCTTCAATGTCTGTCCAAAATCCTACAAAGTGAAGAGTAGGATCCTGGCTGTGAGTGAAAAGGTTTCCGCCTCTTAGCTTTCCTCTGAGAGGTTTCTGGCTTGCCCACTGCAAGTCATTTCCCGCCTTCTTGATCCCTGTTTTCTGTTTGAATTGGTAATGTACTTACAGAGCCTTGTTTCCTCTGCATTCTGCACTGCCGGCAGCTGCGTCTGTGATTGGCTGCCTCTCAGCCAATTATGGACGCAGCTGCCGGTCCAGGCCCCTCATTGCAATTTCCTGCAAGCAGAGAGCCCGGTCAGAACACCGGGGGAATAAAGCTCCGTAAGTACCTGATTCTTTTTTTTTTTTGCAAACAAATTAAAATTTACAGCCACTTGTAATACTGCTTAGAAAGGCCAAACGCAGGTCAGTGCTTTATACTCAGGCCAGATATAATAGAACTATACTGTAGTCTAAAGCACATTTATCCTGGCTTTAAACTGCTGATGGAAGTTATTTCAGGACACAGGAATGCGCAGGAATATCTATAACTGGACATCTCCTGAAGAACACAATCAAGGGATTTAGATTGTATATTAAAGTTCTTTGTGGGATACCAGTGTTCTTTATTGGGGACACTTTTTAAAATATATTTATAAATTACACAGTGGGTATTGAGCAGTGTTTTCCCTGGGGTCTTTTAGCCGAGCGGCCCATCCGGCTACTTTTTCATGCCCATCCCTGACCTATATAATGAGCATGATGCAGTGCACATTTTTCCCCGTCCCAACCCACCTGGCTACTTTTTCATGACACCCGTCTGGAAAAAAATTCTGGGGAGGACACTATGGAGAGAAAGGTATCTGTATTTGCCGATGGCACAAAACTATGTAGGGCATTGAAAACTACAGATGATGCGTAATTGCTGCAGGCGAATCTAGATAGATTGTCAAAACGGGCTGCAAAGTAGCAGATGAAGTTCAATGTTGATAAATGTAAGGCAATGCATTTGGCAACTTAACAATTTTTGTGCTTCCTATGCTATAAATGGGTATATGCTATTATCTTTTGGGAAAGTATCTGGTTCTAGTGAATAACAGATTTAATTGTAGCAAACAGTGCCAGGCATCAACGGCTAGAGCTAGCAAGATATTGTCTTGTATAAAGAGGGGTATATTCTACTAATAAGGTGACAAATACTGCTGTTACCGTCAGTTACAAATTATACCTATACACCCAAAAGATTGAATAAAACAGCTATTTACCAATATTTATACAGGCACAATAACAGGCTCATTTATACAGGCACTGTTAACACTATACAAAATGCCAGGAAATGTATAAATCCAAATTTGTCCTTAACTGCATCTCCTAACTATACCAAATGTGCTCACTCTGGCCTTGCACTGCTCATTAATATTTCATTTTGATCTCATTTAAGTTATAAATGAGCAGGGTGGTATAGGTAGCACTGATGCCTTGCATCAGTCCTGAGTTTGATTCCACCCTTGGACTCCTCTTCAAGGAGTTTGTATGTTCTCCCTGAGCTTGCGTGGGTTTCCTCCGGGCTCTCCGGTTTCCCCCACAATCATATAGACATACTGATAGGGTGTATATGTAAATAAATGTGCTTAGATGATTGTAAGCTCTTCGGGGCAGGGCCTAATGTGAATGTATACATGTAATTGTAAAGCGCTGTGGAAGATATAATATATTACTATTTTATGTCTAAAGAGAGTAGGTTTATTGTAGTAAAACATATTACTGACTCCACACAGGTATATTCTCGCATACGAAGGAAAAGGTCAGTCTCCAACCTTTAAAATAAGCCATAAACCATCTCTCTACGTGTTGCACAGCCCAAGATATAAAGAAATCACTGATCAGAAAGTTAGAGGGTGGGAAGTTCCTATCACGTATTTACGGTAAACAAGTGACATACGGTCATGAAACGCGTAAGGCGGTGCCTCAGGAGCATGTTACTCCTCTCCTGAGTGGGATCCCATTTTATACGGCACTGTACCGTGAGTGGATTTTATATGATTAAATAAAGACTTTTTTCATTTGCAATGCTGTGTGTGGGTACGTTGTAGCTCACCCGTCTTTTTGTACTTGGGATTTTGATTGTTTGCACGGCTTGTAGCCGAGGGCTGTTTGGGGTTGGTGCTCCGTACCATACAGCGTGGAGGTGAGTTGTGGTGCTCAAACAAACAAAGAGGTAGCGCCGGCACTCACTATCTCACCCGATCTTTTGCCGTGCACGTCCAAAGGTTCCACAGCAACACTTCCACAACGAATAGGTACGAATGGGACGGCACTTGCGTCATACCTGAACTGTGTACGTTGCCTAAGAGCGTCTAGGCTAAAGAAAGCCTCTGTTTTAACCAGTGTTTAATAAAATTTGAGAATTTTAATGAAGCAAGTGCCGTCCCATTCGTACCTATTCGGTGAGTTGTGGTGCTCCCATTCATTCTATTTCAGAATATACAGGTGTAAACGTCAAAACCTGTAGATAAGGGGAAACAAAGGAGTCGCTACAAAGACCTCAGTCGGGAGTGCAGGCAAAGAGACGCTCTCCGTCGCGCCAAAGCATAAAAGGAACAAGGAAGAAGCCGCGGCTTCTTCCTTGTTCTTTTTAAACGTCAAAACCTTCATGGTTAGAGAATCTACTTACTAGTATTAAAAAATCTATATTAATAAAAACAATTATAGTTAACTTCTTCTTTAAAAATACTCAGAAAATGGGGCAGTAATGCATGTCACTTTGCTTTCCTTGTCTTAAAGGAAAACTTCTCTAAAATAGGCCACAAAACGTTAATAAAAAATTGCCAACACATCTGGTTGCCATTATCTTAGCAGAAGATGTCCCTGCCCCCTATTCACTGCATGCTCTGTAAATGATTTTAATTATCATGGTTCTGCCTCCCTAGAAGAAAGGCTAGATTTGCAAATGACCTTTTATCACTGAAACCACAGTTCAGTCAACTTGGCCAGAGAGGTAAAGCTGGTAAAGAATGAGGTTTGGAATTCAAATTATTGACAAATCCAGCATGTGCAGATTGTGATTATCCAACAGTTAACTTTTAGTATAACCAATCCAGTGGCATAACAATTGGGGGGAAGCAGCCAGGCAACTATGGGGGAAGGGGGGCTGGCAGGAGCTGCAAGGGAACCGGACTCTGGTGCTCCCCCTGTAGCTACTATTAACAGGGCTGGGAGGGGGAAAGGGCATCATTTTAAATGGAAACTGTTAAAACATTTATAACGTAAAATCAAATAGCAGCATGTCCGACTACTGTATGTGTCCATTTGTCACTCTTAGAGGGTAATAAACACCACGTAACATTTCGGTTCCCATGCACCCATACAGCATGTGTCTGATGAAGGTGCATGGGCACTGAAACATTACGTGGTGTTTGTTGATGCTTCAATAAACTTCTGTTTGCATCAAGTCTGCTGTGCAGTTTTTTCCTGTTTAAAGTGTTTATTATATGGCCCATTAATATATTTGTATGAAGTTATCAAATACCCATACAAAAGCCTGGTTTGTAAACAGCCCTAGCTTGTCTTATCTTCAGGGCTGCTACTACCATGAAGCCAGGTGAAAAAACAGCTCAAAGTGCACCCCTAGAAAGTTTGAAATGCGGCAGCTTTTTAAAAGTTCCCCCCCCTTCCAAATCCTGTGCTGGTGTGGCAATTTCAAGCAGGGAAGAGTGGCAGTGGCTGGACCCTGCACCAATTACATCAGTATTCAGGATGTCTGCACACTGACTGGTCCCACTCCACAGCTGTTCCGGTACCGCCCCACAGCTGTTCTGGTACCGCCCCTCTGGGCATAAGGTACTGGACTCTGCAACAATTACATCAGGAATCAGGATGTCTGCACGATTGGTCCCACTCCACAGCTGTTCCGGTACTGCCCCTCTGTGTGTAAGTTACGCAACTTACGTGCTGTGTGGGGGACGGTACCGGAACAGCTGTGGAGTGGGTGGCTTAGCCCGGCCTACCTACCTACTTGGGGGCTGGGGCCTACCTACCTACTTGGGAGCTGGGGCCTACCTACCTACTTGGGAGCTGGGGCCTGCCTACCTACCTACTTGGGGGCTGGGGCCTGCCTACCTACCTACTTGGGGGCTGGGGCCTGCCTACCTACCTACTTGGGGGCTGGGGCCTACCTACCTACCTACTTGGGGGCTGGGGCCTACCTACCTACCTACTTGGGGGCTGGGGCCTACCTACCTACTTGGGGGCTGGGGCCTACCTACCTACCTACTTGGGGGCTGGGGCCTACCTACCTACCTACTTGGGGGCTGGGGCCTACCTACCTTCCTAATGGGGGCTGGGGCCTACCTACCTACTTGGGGGCTGGGGCCTACCTACCTACTTGGGTTTTTGTTTGCTATTTTGTTTTTGTAACCTATAAAATGAAAATATATCATGATCACCATTTCCTAACCTTCACATTACCATCATCTCCATAATGAACTTAGGGTTATTAGATAATACCAGATCCAACAATGCATACTTTCTAGTAGAAACTTCTACAATCTATTTAAGAAAATGCTCACTTTTTAAGGGGGTTGGCTGTTCCCTTATCCCTGTTTATGTCAGGGTAATTCAAATCCCCCATGACCAGAAAGTACCCCATACCATCAGCTTTTGCAAAGTGCAAATGAAAGTGAATTTCCACCTCCTCATTGGCATTTGGTGGCTTTGAAAGGAAGCCTACAATTAATATACCCACCTTCTTGCTTTCCGTTCAAAGCTCCACCCATATTGTTTTAGCTTTATCTTGTATACCCCCAGATATTCCATCTTTTTGATTTGGCTTCAATTCTTGTTTAATATGCATACAAAGCCCCCCACATTTAACTTGGCTCTTAACTTTCGAAAGTCATTTTAAGGACCCTTCTTCCTCCTTTTTCCACCTTTAACCCTATCCACCTTTATAACAATAGAACTGCCTACAATTACTACCTGTCAAGCCTTTCTGGCCCAAAGTTCTCCCTCCCTTTTATTAGATATGGTGGTCCCCTGGGTGCTGAAAGGATCAGCCCACCCAATACATGCTACTTCTGAGCTGTCCTCCTCTGCTTCTTCTGTTGGGATGGACTAACTGAGAAGAATCAATCCTACCCTTCTGACCCCCACTTCCACTGGTGACCCAAATGTACAACTTTTTGGAATGGCTGCTACAAGATCCCATAGATGTGGCAGGATGCACAATCTGTGTCCCCAACGCAATAAGCATCCTAAACACTAAAGTTTTGTACACACGTGCGATCGCGGGTCCTGACCCGCGACGCAAGATGTGTACTAACGGCCGCTTCGAGGCGATATTCGGCCCGTGTATGGGCACCTTATCAGCCGATTATCGCCCAAAACGGATGTTCGTACACATCGTGCATCGCGGGTCGGGACCCGCGATCGCATGTGTGTACGAACCTTAAAGTGACAGTTCAGTGGAGATTATCAATATTTGTTAAATTGTTACTTTGTGTAATGCATACTTAGTTATTCTACATATTCTCTCCCATTTTGAAAAATCAGTTGATTTCGTACCCTTTGTTGTTTCCTGCTGTTCAAATTAGTGAGCTGACATTTCAGGTTCGAACGGTCCTTCTTCTTCCCAGGATGCACCACATACTTGGAATGTTCCTAAAAGTAATTTCTACTGATTGGCTGTTGGATGGGTCAAAGATGCTCAGATCTCTCCTGCGCAACTAAATCAACCCAGGTGCTGGGTCAAGGGCAAAACCATAACGGTCTCTACTAGGGGTCCTGCAAACAGGAAGTCAGTATTTCGGTTGCATTTATTTATACACAGACAAAACGCTGAATTGGCAGATTAAGGTCATTGGGATGAAAAAATACTGCTCTTTTTTCTGAAAAGCATATGTACTTGCACTGAACCTCCCCTTTAATACTCAACAACAGATAAAAGGCAATCTTGTTTTAAACCCTTTCTTGTTTTAAACTATTTACATTTTTCAATGCTCCAATGCCACCCTTAAAAACACATTATCCACACTTTAAGCAGGATAAATATGTGAGGTTCAAAACCAAACACCTAGCGAACAGGCAATTTAAATCATGCTAAACAGCAATGACAACTCCTGGGGTAATTTTAAACCACAACTTAGTGACATTTAAAAAAAAATATTAACCAAGATCCACAAACATCCCATACACAATTTTGAACCTTGACCACCTTTTACAAGAGCTGTACATGTAGAATTGGCAAGCAAAAACAAAATGGCATAAGCAAGAGTCACTGACAATACAGGTCTTTAGTTCACATTAAATGAAATAACTATGTGCATGTTCACAAGAGGTGAACATATTAATGAATTTGAGGATTCGACCACAAATTCCTGAAAGACAATTGAATTTTTTCAAACAGAATCACACTCCAATATGATATGACTAAGTTTCAATCCAGAATCCCTTTACAGAAAAACAAGATAGGAACAAAGTGTACTTAACTCAAATCTTGCCTTCTCTGCAAGCTTAATGATCTCTTACAAAGCCCACACAGCTGCAGAGAAAGCGTGCTGGTATGCAGCTGTACGTCATTGGCCATGGCATCACTGTCACAGCTGTGACCGATGGCTGCAACCTGGAAAGCAGCAACTAGCATGAAAAATAAGTACAAGGAGCTTTGAGGACAGCAGGGAGGTAAGAATGATCTTGAGAGAGGGTTTGAGAAAGGTGGAGAAGGTAAATTGTGTAGTGCTTGGGGTGAACATGCCCATTACATTAATTTTATAAATAGCATGTACTTGGAAAGACTCTGGTAAACATGCATACATCACTTTTGTAAACAATCTGGGGAAAATCCCAGGAGCCCGGTAGCCAATGTACACAGAAACACAAGGAGCCAGGAAGGCACACTAGAATCATCCTACAAAAAGACTTTAATTGCAGCATCACAACATGTTTGAGACACACACGCTCCTTGTGTGCTTGTTTGAATGTGTCTAGAAGTTTGAACCGCTCAACTAACTTTTTTAAAATTTCTATAAAACTGGCAATCAAAAAAATAAAATAAACTGCATCCAACCTTACAGCATCTCAAGATTTTGATAGTTTTATGCTTGACTCACATTGGTTTTGTTTAATATTGAAGGTTGTCGAGGATAAATACACACGTCCATAAATGTTCATTTCGTTTTGTATCGGTTGAGTGTGCAGACAGGTATCTTTTGGCTAAAAATTTACATTTTTGTGCTTGATAAAGCAGGGCCTATTTCCTGGCAGTCCTGAGGAGCTGCATACAGGGGGAGGTAACAGACATCAAGTTGAGCCTTTTTTTCTCCTACCTATATAGTAAAGTAAAAAATCTGCAGTGCAGTCAAGTCAATATTTTTTTTAAGATTCTGGAGGTTACGTTTTATACCATTAATTTGTTTCCCAATAAAGTACGGTAGTTACTATTTAACTATGCAGGTATGACCATTCCTCAGTTTACCTTGAAGTATCAAATTAAACTAAACTAAACTAAACCTATTTTATTAATTCAATAATTTAAGATGACCTAGATGGCTAAAAACATTTATAGACATTACTCGATTATAGGCATCATAGCAATGTCTTCTTATTTTAGTTTGGTAGTAAGATTCCATTATTTATAAACATATACATACATTTATTTCTGCAGCTCATGTCATCTACTAAATTGTGTTTTCCTTCCTCCTGAGTACAGGTTTTTGTTGTTGTTTTTTGCAAAATCTCTGGCAGTCCTTAGGGCTATTTAAGAAAAAGGACATTGGGAATAATAAACTCATTCATCTGCACAACTGTTCCTTTCATTTCTTTTCATTATTAATTCTTATTTTCTATTTCAAGGCCTTAGCGTATATAAGAACTAGGAAATCTATTTCAGAAGCTAAAGGGAAATTTCTGCATCATTACACTAATGAGTACTAGGATGCAGACATTGAACCATGTATGTTTTCTATTGATTCCACTATATTTTACAGTTATTATTTCTACAAGGAGGATCCAAAAGTATTGATGTTATACAGTTATGGAAATAAACTTAAAAGCAACAGTAAAAGTCAGTTGTGAAAGGAAGTAAGATATTAAAAGAAAACAATAACAAATTAAATCAGCAATAATATATTGCAGCAATATAATTATAATGAACTTAGGTTCAGATATTTACAATCTCGGTGAAAGAAAAAATACCACTTACAGCTCCATGGGAAAGGGTAATATTTGATTACTAAAGTAGTTTCTTTCATTCTTTAATCCAGATCTTCTGTTAATTATTTACAGCAATTACTAAACCATTGTCTTTGCCATAGTGTGATGACATTTGAGCAGAATGATTGATTAGGAGGCAAGGAAAATCAAATATAGTCAGCCAAGACAATAAAGTGGGTCAGTTACTTTCTAGGATAACATTCCTAGTATGACAATTATATTGTGCCACGGGCGTAACTACAGGGGACCAACCGCAGGGGGCCTGGGAGCCCTATCTTCCTATAACACATATATAGTCTCCGCCCAGAAATAGAAAGGGGCCCCATCATAGTTTTGCTGGGGGGCCCAGTGATTCCTAGTTACGCCCCTGTATTGTGCTGGTTGTTTTAAAAAAAATAATAATTTATTCCAGTCTTCAAATCAAAAAATTGCTGATTGAAATATATTATTTGCCTTTATGCTGCCTACCTAGATATTCAGTACTTTCATTGCAGAAAGCTTTCTAATCACTTCCTCATTATTTCCATTAAGTGAGCACAGGAATGCTTAAAGGGCATGTCCACCCCCAAAACTAAAATTTAACCCCTTACTGGCCACATCAAGTAGTTTAAAACAATCCTTACCTTACATTCCTGCTCAAAATAGTTCCCCTGCTGTGCCCCTCCAAAGTCCAGGAAACTGCTGTGTAGGAGCAGTGTGTGACTCATGCTGTGCCTGAGACTTCCTCAACCTCATCAAGGTTGAGGCATGCTCAGTGCAGCCCTCCCTGCCTCTCAGCCAATCACGGACACGGCTGCCGGTCCGCCCCTGCTTTCAATTCCATGCAAGCAGAGGGCCTGAACACGCAGCAGGGGAGAGAGGGCAGGTAAGTAAGAATCCGGGGCTCTAACAATTATATTAATGCGGTTGGGGCTGGGGGAGCATGCCCTACCACATATCAAAAGTTAAATTTTGGGGTGGAATGCTTAATGGTATTAACCATACTGAAAATCTAGTGGTAAATTTATGTAAGGAAAACAAAGCTAGTTTTAGGCGACAGTTACACACCTAGAACATTATATACTGTGACTAACTTTTCAAGGGAAACGAAGAGGTGACCAGGAATAAGAAACAGAGTTGACCTGGAAATATTTATGCAGCAGATAAACTCAACCTTAAGTTTATACTTTAAATGGTTTTCAATAATTGTAAGGTCCAAAATAGAGAAGATACTGCACTCATAATATTAATCATAAATGTAATTAATGATACTCATCCATTTGCTAGTGTCACCCAGACTTTAGACCGTCTTAGCACAGGTGCAGAAGGACTCAGAGTCAGGTAAGACAAATACCTTACTTGCTTGATAAAGGTGCATGTTAGCATCAAAATGTCACATGGTGTTTATTATGTATTACTAAACACACATTCAAGACTGGTGTGCACAGTTTTCCTTACCTTTAATTAATGTACAGGGAACTGGCTACCTAAAAAGGCTAGATTGACTCCCAATGTTAGAATTATTCTTTAGCCTCATGTTAATGATTATAATTAAACATTTAGACACGTTAATGATGATAATTAAACATATGGTCCTAATAGGATTCTTTTGGCTAAAGTGTGCCCGTCAGTTATTTGCTGGGACAACCCCATCACGGTCTTAACAGATGGCTAACAAACAAGCAAGGAAGGAGCAGGTATGATGTGTAGTGAGAAAACAATTTGATGAGATTCTTCATTAAATTTTTATTTTCTCACTACACATCATACCTGCTCCTTCCTTGCTTGTTTGTTAGACTGTTCCTCATGGGTAGCTTGTCAGGGACGCCCTTGGAGCAGGACACTGTGAGGTTTAAGAAGCTGGTGTACTGCTCAAACTTATTTTACGCTCTTAACTGAAGGCTGCAACCCAGAAGAGCAGCAGAAATGGGCAAGGGGCTGGCAGGTAAGAATCCTTGTCTCAGAAGCATTAGGGAAAAAAGTAAGTATTGAAAAAGTGGCATGGGGTTATTGTATAGATTTTTTTTATAGGGGTGAACATGCCCTTTAAGATCTGCCTGCTGTCCAGAATCTCTATAATTAAAGGAGAACTAAAGTCCCAAGACAACATTGTCCCAATAGAGAGAGCACATTCACAAACGAACAACAAGCTGTGTCTCATGTCTTCCTTTGCTGTGGATGCTGGGTGATTTATGAAAATAACCTGTGTGTACTAAGGGTCAGCTCCCATAATTCACCTTATCTGGGAACACCCAGCTAAGTGTCCGCCGGACTCTTCACAGGAAACTGCAGTCTTGCTTCCTGGAAGCTGACAGCCAATCATGTTACAGCTCAGAGTTCCCTCCCTCTGACACAGAACACAGATACCAGTGCAGTTTTTGTGTAAACACATTAGAAATGCTCCTGTCCCTAACAATGATAAATTCCTATGCTTTACATACAAAAAAGAAAAGTAATCTTTGCAGTGTATGTCTTTGCTAGCATGGATGAAAGAAACAGAACATTTAACATTTCAGCAAAAAATAAAAGTAAGTATGGGGACTCGAACCAGCAACCTTCTATTCTGTGTCTTTCTAAAAAGAAAGCTTTCTACCACTAGGCCACAAGGGCTAATAAGTAATGGGCTAGTACATGTAGAGTCTTTATCTTTTGCTAGACACATAATAAAAACAAAAAAAGGGAACATGGGGAATCGAACCTGTGTCCCAATAATCTGATATTTTTCCTAACCCAGCACTTTAGCAGAGCACACCACAGGTGAACTCTCAATCAATAGAAGTAAATGTCAGTAAAATCAGTACACCGTTTTGTATTGCTACTGGAAGACTTGTCAGCAATTCACACTGGTTGGTAAATAAATAACAGAGCTGCTATATATATAAAGATTGTACATATGTAGAAGAAACTTCATATTTCTGAAAACTGGAAAAAACAAACAAAAAAAGCACTAAACTCAGGCAGTATAGACCTGTTTAGTTTCCTAAGTAAGCTAGGGGATTTGAACTTGCGACTTTTTGGTCTGATGTTTCTAAACACACAGCATTTACATGGTGTGCCACCAAAATCAACTGTGATTCCAGGTACATATAGAGGCTTTATATTTCACTAGAAAGAGATGCTAGAAACTCTGCACATAGAGACAGTGAATGCTGGGGTCAGGGGCGTGGCTCTTTGAAGCCAACATGGGCTATGAGTTGTACTGGCAACAAGATGGAAGCCTCCTTTGTTACAGAATCTATTACTCATATCTACTAATGCAAAAACTAAGAAGAATAAAGATATTTCAACGTGTAGGGTTCTGGGGAGAAAAACTTTCACATTAGGATCTGAAAACTGAAGAGTCTCCTTTAAAAAGAAATTTTTCACTGTCCTGTAATTTTAGCCATCACTTGCATACAACAAAACTTTCATGTTACAGACTGAAAATTCACACAAAACACATTCTGACAGATTCCACTGCTTCTGTTTTACGTTTTCTGGCATTGTAAACACCCAGGGTGCCCAAGGGGAGTCTGCCATAAAACATTTCATGCATGCTAGACACTTGTTTGTGTTCATTTGCAAACTTTGTTTGCAAATTTAAAATACACCATTAATAATCTCTGCATAACCTATAACTTTAACTGACTGAGATCCTTCCAGTATTCCCTGGTGGTGCTCTGCTTTTGCTGCCGATTGCATTAAATTGTATATGGGAGTTGTAGTTTGAAAAAATCTAGGGATCTGCATGTTGGGCATCCCTAGTTTAGAGGAAACAGTGATTTTTATGCTAGACAATTTTCATATCTTCAATGCAATTACTATTGCCTGTTTATTTCGCATATTCTAGCTGCTGAAAACCTCTGATAATTTGTTTCATTTTTGGATCCCACCATCCCATCTAGACTTCCTTCAGCCTTAAACCGTAACCTTGCTTCCCTTGCATTTTGCTGTTGGGGGTTATACCTTTCTTTGAGTGGCTAGATTTGTCAGATCACCAAGGTGTAAAATATGCCTTGAAAATATTGGGATTTAAAATTTGAGAAACAAAATCAGATTTAAGCTTAGAATTTTACTAAAATGCATGTTAAATCATCAAGGAAATTTTCTCCACAGACCCCCAACAAACACTGCTACCTCCCGCCTTAAACCATTCTCTTCTGCTGCTCCCTACCTTTGGATCTCTCTCCCTCTCTCGCTTCGCATGGTGACATCCATTAATACTTTCAAATCTAGACTATTATCCGACCTTTCTGAGCATCAGCAGAACAAATGATTGTTAGCCCTTTTAAGCACTTTGTACACATCCCCCCACTTGTATCTGTATGTTGTCCCTCCCACTTCAGGGCAGGGATTTCATTCCTAATGTGTCAAGGCTTGTTGCACTTATATCAATTTATACATAATTTATATATATGTATTCTTAACCGATGTTTGAAATTGTATTTAATTAATTTGTATCTATCTGTATAATGGAAAAACTACTGTACCTACCACCACCAAAAGTCCACACACCAGAATAATATAATGTATAACAACAACTGTATTAATACACCAATAAATGACCGGCCGGTCGCAATATTAAGAACTTATAAAAATATCACATCTAAAACCTACTGTGTACATAATCCGACATACCACAAAGTTATTGCATATATATCAATAGCTCATATATAAATGAATAAATAAAAAAGAGGGCATGTGGCTAAAAAGTTCCATAAATTAGTAAAATCACCCGAAACAGTCCTCCTGATAGTAGATATCCAAAGAGTATACCGTCCGTGGTGATATATGGTAATGAAGGAGATAGATATCAAAAACAGCGGTGTGCGCACACCTAAAAAAATGTAGAAAGACGTATGTATGACTATACCACTAGAGGCGGAGGTTTGCAAATGGATCAATACTGCACCGTGCTCTCGTCGTACACTGCTGGGCAAAAGGCGTATCATTTACGATCCCCCGGATATAAAAAGTTGTTGAATCCGTGGCAAGCAAGCTCTTGGGATCTATGTATCGCTGTTCTAGCCCGCTAGAAGGTAGACACTTCCAAATTCCTTCTATTCCGACACCGGCTTTTGGAAGGTAAACAAACACATCAGAATACTAGTTAGACCTCCCGCACTCCTCGTGGTTACGTCTGCACGTCACTCCGTTCCAACTGCTACTCGTTTCGCTGTTCCCAGCTTCATCAGGCATCCTATATACTATCTGTATAATGGCTTGCACTTATCCCCTTGTTTGTATACTCTATTTTTTAATGTACAGCACTGTGTACCCAAGTGACGCTTTATAAATATAATTAAACATATTTAAAGATTGTGAACATGTAATGACAATTACCAACATTCATGTTGAGCATATACCCATGCTGACAACATCTGCTTGCCTGACCTCTGCCAACCTCCAGTGAACCTCATTCCAATGGAACATACCAACTTGACTGCAGTTTATACCAATGACCCCTGACAACCTGAGTGCATGGTTCATTGCCTTATGGTACGCTGGCAGTGTAGGCCAGCCTCACGGCACGCTGGCAGTGTAGGCCAGCCTCGCGGCACGCTGGAAGTGTAGGCCCATCCCTGCGGCACGCTGGCAGTTGGCCAGCCCTGCGGCACTGCTGGCAGTGTTGGCCAGCCCTGCGGCACGCTGGCAGTGTTGGCCACCCCTGCGGCCGCTGGCAGTGTTGGCCAGCCCTGCGGCACGCTGGCAGTGTGTTGGCCAGCCCTGCGGCACGCTGGCAGTGTTGGCCACCCTGCGGCACGCCTGGCAGTGTTGGCCAGCCCCTGCGGCACGCTGCAGTGTTGGCCACGCCCATGCGGCAGCTGGCAGTAGTTGGCCGCCCTGCGCCACTCTGACAGTGTTGGCCGCCCGCGGGCAACGCTGGGAATGTTGGCCAGCCCCCGCGGCACGCTGGCAGTGTTGGCCAGCCCCGCGGCACGCTGGCAGTGTTGGCCAGCCCCGCGGCACGCTGGCAGTGTTGGCCAGCCCCGCGGCACGCTGGCAGTGTTGGCCAGCCCCGCGGCACGCTGGCAGTGTTGGCCAGCCATGCGGCACGCTGGCAGTGTTGGCCAGCCCTGCGGCACGCTGGCAGTGTTGGCCAGCCCTGCGGCACGCTGGCCAGCCTTGCGGCACGCTGGCAGTGTTGGCCAGCCTTGCGGCACGCTGGCAGTGTTCGCCAGCCTTGCGGCACGCTGGCAGTGTTCGCCAGCCTTACATAACACTGGAATAAAATCACCAGAAAAAGTTCTTTGTACCCAGGAATCTAGAGATGTGACCTGTGCCCCCTGCCCTGCTAGTACAGTACGTACCATTACCTACCACTACCACCCACATTCACACTCACCCAGCAACAATTACCTCAAGGGCAATAGCGATAGTGCAAATCACTAGTAAGGAATAGTGACAATGTCCACAATGGAAATCCCAATGCGATCCCCATTCATTCAATGTGAACTCCGTGACAAGTGTGCTGTAGATATCACACAGAGTTGTAATCCCATCGCTATCCACACTCCCAGCCCAATCCCAGAAAGGATCGAACTAATAGGAAGCAATGACAAACATGTGATAAGCGATCCCAATACCCAGCGGAATAACATGGTCTTTACACTGGGAGGGGATTCCGCATCTAACGGTTCCCTGCTGCAGGATGGGATATGTACACACACTCACATGCTCCCGGACCCCGCTGTGTTTCCCGATCACTCACCAATCACCGCTGGGTTCAGGGGCTGTAAAACAGAACCCCAGTGATCCAGCGCAGACACAAGCTATTCCGGTACCGCTGCACAGAGCTAGCACCAATTCCAGCCCGGGACCTGTCAAACACAGAGCCAGGACACAGGAATTAGCCAATCGCGTTCGGGGTTTCTTTCAAGATACCCCGCCTGCCCAAAAGATCGAGCCAATCAATATGGGGGCGGTGTCAGAAAAGACCCAGCCCATATTTATTGTAACCAATGGAACTAGAGGGGGAGGGGGCAGTGTGGAGGGGCCTTTTCTAGCTGAAGGGGCTAATGGTGTGTAGAATGGGCAGTAGGAACAGGTTTGAACCAGTGTTTCTGAAATAAGGATTTCTGAATAGTATACACGACTATAGATTTAGTCCTTGTGAAACACGACACTGTGTGTCTCCCATAGTGTTACTGTACAACCCAATTGGGGATTTGTTCTTTTTGGTTCATGATTTGCATTGATTGTTGACAAAAATTAAAGCTACAAGACAATGGTTTAACTAGGAAATACTGGGCACCTCAACTAAACAATGATGGGGCCCCTGTCGTGCTTCATCTGCGGTGGGTTTCTGAGAAGAGGTTATATCTGTCATAGGAAAAATAAGATGGGGCTCCCAGGGCCCCCTGCAGTTGCTCCCCTGATAGTTCTGCCCCTGCTACAAGATAACATGATAATCGGATGTTCTGTTCATTGATGTAACTAGGAACCACCATGCCCCCAGCAAAAAAACTATGAAGAGTCTCCGCCATGCTTCATCTGCAGTGGTTTTCTGGGGGGAGGTTCTATATGTCATTGGGAAAGTAAGAAGATTTGGGCCCTCTGATAGTTACACCCCTGACACTATTAATATGTGTTATTAGCAGAAATACAATTGCAATCTGATGTTGAACAGTATCATTTGTGTTTCTAATTTTAAGTGTGGTTGTCACTAATTTGGGCAGAAGCGAAGTGTCAGAATAAGGGGCGTTTCATGGGTAGATCGGTGCAGTAGGGGGCGTTGCAAGGGTGAATCTTGCCAATCAGTGCGGTTGCGGGAGTTTGGGGTGGTCTCACCCGCAATTTCCGATGCGTATGCATTTGCATTTTGCGTGCACCATTTTTTTATGCAAATGCATTTTTAGAATATTAAATTACAAAAGCACATGCGCAATCGCAAAAACGCACAGAAATTGCTACTTATTGCATGTGCAATATAGTGCGTTGTAGTGGGGCCTCAGCCTTATAGCCTCTGTATGAGACTGTAAGTGTTGGATCGAGTATGTTAAAGGACAATTATACTCACCTTTTCCATAGCTGCTTAGTACCCAGGGTGAGGACCTAAATCGCTTATTCCTCATCCCTAACAGCTGTTATACTTACTTAAATATTCCCTCAGTGCTCTGGTCCGTTCCACCCCTATGCCATTGTCAGTGACAGTCAGCGATGTAGCCAATGGGAAGACATGCTTCTTTGCATTGCAGAGCTTGTCTTCTGGTTGGCTACATTGCAGACTATGGAAGAGGACTAGAATACAAAGGGAAACTTAGGGGCATATTTATAAAAGAGCGAAAAGTAGCGAAATGTTTTCGCATTCGCTTTTCGCATGGGTTTTCGCCAAAAAGACAGTTAACGCTATTTATAAAGGTAGCGTTAACGAATGGCGAAACCGTTTCCGCGAGCTATCGCTAAACCCTTTTCGCCTTACTTTGCAATGGTAATTTTAGCGAAAAGGGAGCGAAAAGGCATAACGCGATTTATAAAAGAGCGAAAGGTGTTTTTTGCGTTAAAAAGAGCGAAAGATTAGCGCGACCCTGAAGGTGGTGAAAAGTCATTGTTTCAGCGAAAAGGCATTCTAATGGGTAATATGCCTTGAAAAAGCAAACGCGCATTAGAAGGGCGATCACGCATTAGAATGAAATATGCCTTGGAAAAGCGACATTAGAAAGGCGAACGCACATTAGAAAGGCGAACGCACATTAGAAAGGCGACCGCGCATTATAATGGAATATGCCTTGGAACAGCGATCGCACATTAGAAAGGGCGACCGCGCATTATAATGAATAGCCTTGGAAAAGCGACTCGCACATTGAAAAGGCCCCGAGCCGCGGCATTATAATGGAATATGCCTTGGAAAAGCGATCGCGCATTAGAAAGGCGATGTGCAGTGCAAGAAAATTGTATTCCAATTGAGAAATTCTAAGAAGATTGACTAAATAAGACATGGCTGACTTCTTGGTAAATGTGAGGTGGCCATTTTGAACTTGACATCATTTTCTAGTGGGCTTTTCTGGTTTTGAATGGTTTTCGCAATGCAGTCTTCTTAGATGCGTTAAGTTTTCGCCGCGATACTTTTCGCTCTTTATCGCGCCCGTTCGCCTTTTTCAGCCCCAAATGGCGCTATTTTTCGCTGCGATGTGCTGCGCTAATTGTTTGGTGAAAAAGCCAATCCTTTATAAATATGCCCCTTAGTGTAAGTAATAACAGTCTTTAGGTAAAGTACCCATGGGGTGAAGAGTTAGTGGTTTAGGTCTTCACTCTGGGTACTATTTAGAGGAAAGAGGGGTAGGTGAGTATTATTGTCCTTTAACACACTGGGTGTGTAACACAAACTAGGTGTTCCATGTGTATTAACCAATTTGACACTACATTATTAGTGCTACTTTTTGCTACATAATTTTTGCCTTTTTAATAACTATGACGAAAAGAAGAGTTGAAAGTTTGGAAAATTATGGTGAAGTCTGAGGGAAAAGAATTAAGAAAATAATGCACCATTATAAATATGTCCCTTAGACCTCCATTTGACTTTATTGGTAAATAAAGAAAATCAGAACAACAACAATCACAAACCTTTATAAATATGCCCTTAAGTTCGACAGGAGTTAGCATGACGCGTTTCGGGAAAGGACTCTGCCCTTGGTGTTTTAGCTGTACTTGCTTTTTCCTAATGCCGCCTAATGCCGATTCCTGCAAGCGAATATATTGATGTTTCCTTAAGCTAGGTACACACCATACTATAATTCAAAATATTGGATGTTTTCCTCTTGCAGGCATGACAAGAGGAAACATCAGAGCATGATCGCCATTGGCGATCATGCTCTGTGGATCGCACGCTCAGTGGTGCCTAACTGTCGGAAGCAGCTGCTTTTTCCACACCTGAAAGTCCATCCTCCTGGCTTACTGGTCGGAAGTTGAGAACAGTCGGACAGGAGGAAGGATCGAACCATGTGTACCCAGCTTAATAGTGTAAACCTTCCATGATTGACAGGATATTAAGAGCCGGGACAGATGGGCAGATATTTCAGCCCGATATGACATTTCGGTCAACTGGGTCGAAAAAGTGCTAGAATTTGTTTCTGCTACCCTCATATTTTACTTTTGTCTATATTGTTACGACCGGAAAAATACACAACCAGTTTGTTGAACGGTAGAGTGTCAGTCTAAAATAGAGGTAAAAAATGTGCTATTTGTGCCAGGTCTAAAACTTCAATGATTATTATAAGGTTTCCCTTTTGGCAATCAACAATGGACAAAAGTATGGATAAAACAGCAGATTACTTTGTAAATCATACTGGAAATACTTTCCCTGCCATGGTCCCTAAATAATTTAGTGGGAAACAGTGAAGAAAAGGTGTGCTCCAGAGATGGTTGCAGGAAGAATCCTAGCGGAGAGACTACTGTTCTTGAAAACTTTCAATGAGGAAGAATCCTAGCGGAGAGACTACTGTTCTTGAAAACTTTCAATGTCTGTCTAGAGCAGAGTTGGGCTGGAGTTGGGCTGGAGTGAGATGATACCTGAAGTGATAATAAAGTGAGTGGTGTTTGTACAGATTATCTGCTATGTGTGGTACCCTTGTAAAGCTGCCAATTTGTTGGTGTTTCTAGAGAGCTCTCACTTAGGAACACCTTCTTTTCCTCCATTTTCTTCTGTCCTGGGGTTCTCCCTATCAACCTGACCCTGGCAATGAAAGAGAAGTGTGAGCAGATTAGATTGATTGAGAAATATATTGGAAGAAAATAAATGGGAAAGAATAAACTGCATGCACAAAGGGGAGCACATTAAACATAGCACAGCAGATTGAATTGAGAAAGGGAAAAGAAAGGGGCAGTATAGTGTAGAAAGTACAAAGACTGGAAGGGGGTGCAGATTGGATGGAGAAGAGGGAAACATTGGATGGAAAAGGGGGAGCAATTTGGACAGATGGAGGACAAATTAATAGTATAAAGGAAGGAGAGCTGATTAAATGGAAGAGGCAACATTATTAATGGAGTAGGGGAGCAAAGTGTTATGAGAAGATGCCATATAAAAGAATTAAGAGGAAGAAACAGAAATAATAAGAGGAATAAAGGGAATAAGAATACAGAGAAGAGGGAAAATAACATAAGCTGCAGCAAAAAGTAATGCACAGTTCCAAACAGTAATTGCAGTTGAATAAAGACATACATCTATCAAGTCCAACCTTTTTACCATCCTTTTTAACCCTACCTACAGTAACAGTTGATCCAGAGGAAGGCAAGAAACCAAGCTAAAAAAGGGGGGGGAATTCCTTTCTGACTCCAAACGCCAATCGGAAAGATCCCTGGATCAACCAGAACTACCGTATATGTATTAATACCAGTAATTCTCTATATTTTTTAGTCTTAAAAACCTATCAAGTCCACTTTTAAACCTAATCAATGAACCACATCTGCTGGAAGACAGTTCACAGTTTCACCATTCTCACTGTAAAGAAACCTTTCCTAACCTGAAGATGAAATTTACCTAAAGGATGTCCACGAGTCCTCTGATATGACCTATTAGTGAAAAATACACCAGAGAGTTTACTGTATGACCCATTAATATATTTGTATAAGGTTATCGCATCCCCACCCAAACATCGCTTCTCTAATGTAAACAGCCCTAACTTGTCTGATCTGCCTGCATAGTCAAGCCCCTTCATTCCCTTTATTATTTTAGTTGCCCTTCTCTGAACTGCTTCCATTTCCAAGATGTCCCTTTTGTTTATGGGATTCCAAAACTGCACTGCACGCATATTGCAAATGAGGCCTTACCAGTGCCCTGTAAAGAGGGATTTATATTTTTTTCACTTGAATCTATATCTGTTGTCAATTAGATCAGCTGGACTTGAAATGTAGTTCTTGAAGACGTTTTCCACTAGTCCTATCCCGACTGCTTTCTCAATTCAGAATGACTTGTACAAGAATCTGTGGCAATTTTGTACCCTGGAAAATCCCAATTAGCATATCACAGCCAGGTGTTAAGGGTGTGATTAGATAGTGGCTAAGAGGTGTTATAGGAACGCCCAGAGTAAGGTGTTAAAACAGCATTGTACATGGCAGACAGTTGGTGTCGAACCCCCCCACCTCTATTTAGGCTTGGTTTCTTTATTTTCACATAAATGGCCTCCTTAACACCTCTCTTGAACCAGTCACGTTCCTTCGCCAGCATGTTAACATTACAATCTTCAAAGGTATGTCCTTTATCCTTAAGATGCAGATACACGGCTGAGTCCTGACCCGAGGAATTGGCTCTTCTGTGCTGGGCCATACGTTGATGCAGTTGCTGTTTGGTCTCCCCCACATACAAATCAGAGCATTCTTCACTGCACTGCACTGCATATATGATGTCGCTTTTCTTGTGTTTTGGTATTGGGTCTTTCGGATGTACCAATTGCTGCCTCAGTGTGTTGTTCGGTTTAAAGCAGACAGGGATACGGTGTTTTTTGAAAATTCTTCTTAATTTCTCGGAGACCCCTGCTACATATGGGATGACCATGTTCTTCCTCCTGTCTTGCTTTTCCCCTTCACTGTTGGTATTCGTGTTCTTTTCTTTCCTTCTACTTCTTTTGACAAAGGCCCAGTCTGGATATCCACAAGTTTTAAGGGCTCCTCTGAGATGTTTCATTTCTTTAGCCTTCGCCTCTGTGCTAGTGGGGATGTTCTCGGCTCTGTGTTGCAGGGTTCTGATGACCCCCAGCTTGTGATCTAAAGGGTGGTGGGAGTCAAACATCAAATACTGATCTGTGTGTGTTGGTTTTCTGTAAACCTCTACTTCCAGTTTACCATTTTCCTTAACTTCTACCAAGCAGTCCAAGAAAGCCAGTTTGTTGTTTTGTACCTCTTCCCTTGTGAATTTAATGTTTTGGTCCACCGCATTAATGTGTTCTGTGAAAGCTTGTACTTCCTTCTGGTGGATTTTAACCCAGGTGTCATCAACATATCTGAACCAGTGGCTGGGTGCTATGCCCTTAAAGGTATTAAGCGCCTGTGTTTCTACCTCCTCCATGTAAAGGTTGGCCACAATAGGTGAAACTGGAGATCCCATAGCACATCCATGTTTTTGCTTATAGAACTTATCCCTGTATTTGAAATAGGTGGTATTCAGGCACAAGTCCAACAAGGAACATACCTGTTCTGGGTTGAGATCAGTTCTGCTGGTAAGAGTGCTGTCTTGGCCCAGCCGTTTTCTCACCATGTCAACAGCCTCCTTGGTGGGTATACAAGTGAAGAGAGATGTCACATCATAGGACACCATAGTTTCTTCTACACCGAGTACTATATCTTCAATCTTGTTGGTGAAATCCTGAGAGTTCTGGATGTGATGCTTAGAACTTCCCACCAAAGGTCCTAAGATGTTAGCTAGATATTTTGCCACCTTGTATGTTACCGAGTTGATGCTGCTGACTATAGGTCTTAGTGGGGCCCCTTCCTTATGTATCTTTGGGAGTCCATATATGCATGGATGTGCCTCACCAGGGTAGAGGCGATGATACATTGCTCGGTCAATGGCTTTATCCTTTTGAAGCTGTTGTAGTAAGTCTATGACTCTTTTCTTGTAACGGCTGGTGGGATCCCTTGTTAAAGCCTCATATGTGTTGTTATCGGCCAGGAGCATGGTCACCTTATCATGGTAGTCTGAGGTGTTGAGTACCACTGTGCATCTTCCCTTGTCTGCCGGTAGAATGGTGATACAGCTGATCTAATTGAATACAACAGATATACCATGACCTGGATGAATGAGAACCTTCACAAGCATACTTGAATCTATATCTTGTTACCTCTGTTATGGCTAACGCAGTACATTACACTGCAATGTAAAGATATCTACAGCACGGTGGCTCACAGTTTCAAATCTAATATACATTTACAGGTGCTTTGCGTGTCTACTCTGCACTATTTTGTTCTGTGCATGCGTATTTAAACTGTATGTTCTCTGGGGCAATTTTGTATAAAAAACTTGAAATACAATATGTATAGGTATATGTTCATCTCAGAAGATTAATGTCATTAAATAACTGAAAGATGGCTAACTCCACCAACTCCACAAATGCTGCACTTTAAAATCCAAGGAAAAATTCTAAGAAAAGTTGAGCCAGATAAAGTGAAAGGAAAACATATTATTATGTGCAATGCCTCTAGCCAAACACAAGGGAAATATCTACAATCAATCCAGTAAACATTTATCTTGGGTTTTGTAGCATTGTCTAAGATAAGATCATAATTGTTGACTTACACTCGTTAATCCACGTTACAGGTAAAGTAAATTTCGGATAAACATTTTCCAGCCGTAAAGGAATTCTATATAACACATCAGAATTGAGGGCTAGGCAACACTGGCAAGATTCTCACGTGTTTCCTATTGCACATGGGAATGGCATGAAAATGTGACAGGCCACGCTGTTTGCACTGCGGAGCGTATGCGTTCACCATAGCACAAAATATTTGGGGAATCACAGTGCATTGCAATTACAATTTTCACACGCATTTCTAGTGTGGCCACATCCTAAAGGACCACAGTGTTGCAAAAACATTTTTGGAAGTGTTTACCTACAAATAGTCTACTATAATAAAATTATGATTTAGGTAAGATGTGGGGTTTTGCACCTTTTACTATGCTGTGAAGTTTGCCATTTCTTGTTTGGTTATTGTCCTTCTTCTCAACATGTAAACTTTCTTTAAATTATCCTAACCAATTACGGTCATGAACATTTTTTTAACACCCACTCAGCTTACTCCAGTGGGGTATCACTATTCACAAATCCATGAGAGTCAATATCAGATAGACTCAGGCTGAGAACACTAGAGGCCTATATGTATTTGTAGCACTAGATATTGACTGCATTTTATACCTGTTGATTCCCAGCTCCCCTAAGCAGCTGTTAAATTTGCCTTTAAATACCACATGGCCAGAATGGAATGTATGGGAGACTTTAACTTAACCACGAACCCAACATTAGATAGATTATGGACCTCCACGTCTGTGGGACGTTCATTACCCCCCTCCACTCTACTGACCAAATTAATTTGAGAATTTGGGTGGAAAGATGCCTGGAGACACTTTAACCCAAATGCCCAACAATACACCTGCTGTTCTACATACCACTCATTCTCTAGACTGGACAGTTTTTTCTTTAACCCCATACATTTGCCTAAAGTTAATAAGGTACAACATATAATGTGCAATGTGTTAGATCATTTACTGGTTCTAATGCAAATACATACCCACACCCTTACCTCTCTGGGCATGTCCTGGAGATTCCTTCCCTTTTGGCTGTCCTCCTTCTCACAACCTGATCCTATGGTATATATATGGTATATATAATCAAATATTCATTTTGTTTCCAATGAGTAAATCTGCTCCCAGCAAGAGATCTTATACTTACAAGCTCTGCGACCCACGGAGATGGGCATATGCTAATGTGGCTTTAAAATGGATGGCCCCAAATTCTCCTAAACTAAACAGAAGACACAAATCAATAACAACCTCCCCTTAATAAGGCTGAGGCAACACCATAATGCAACCAATTGAGCACGCAATTGCGAGCGCTAACGTGATTTCGTTTGCGTTCGCGCATGTTATTTCACGTTTTCGCTATTTTCAAAGAGAAACGCTTGCAATTGTGCAAAAAATGCTTGAACGCAAAACGTGAACGGACGCTCAATCGCATGCGCATTGGAAATCGCGGGAATTTTCGTGTTCCCGTGATTTCCATTTTAGCAAAAATCACAGGCGCAATCGCAAGCGAAAACGTGTGCAAATGCGCAAAAAACTCGCTAGTGTGGCCTAGCCCTGAGATCCACTTCGTACCATCAGTGTATATTGGCTGGGGCTGCCTAGCTAAATTTGATAAGATATGGTCCAGCTGGACCTGAGACCTGAGCTTAGTCCTAGGGATCTGCATATCTATTGTTATGCAATCTTAATGAAACGGTTCAAAACTCAATTTATCTGATATAGTTGCAAAGAGCTGCGTTTTTGTTTATTGAATGATGTGTTTATATCTCTGACCCTAAAATTTAAAGGGCACGTCCACCCTAAATATTCAATTGTAGTATAAGGTAGGTGACCCCACCCCCAAACGCCTATATATTTCTTTAAAATGTATTTTCTTTAAAAATATGCTTAAATCACTACTTACAGCCCCTTCTCTCCCACGTTGTCTCCAATCTGGCTCCCTGCTTGCGGAAGTTGCAAGCAGGGGCTGGACTGGCAGCCACGTCTGTGATTGGCTAAGACGCGGCCTATTACAGACGCAGCTGACATCATTAAAGACGCCGCGGGAGAGAACTAACTGATAGCTTCCTGGACTATTTAAACTACACAGTGGGGCAAGTATGGGGTTAAATTTTAGTTTTGGAGGTGGACTTTAAATTCCACCGGCAGCTTGTATTGACACCAAGACAATTCATAATATATACGTGTAACATCTATTACTGCTTATGTACCAATGATGTAAAAGTATTAGTCTAATATTCAAGTTGGAGATTCATTTCCATCTCCAAACGCATTAAATTTATTCAATCATTGCCTCAGTATATATTTAATAAGTAGACCAATCTATGTGTGGTGTGAAGAATCTCGATAATTGTTAAATGTTCGTGATCTGCTTCTTTCAGAGCATGTCTCTGTTACCGATTGCCGATTGACTTCAGGATCGGGGCACCGAAGAAAACTTTAGGTGATTAAATCTAGAGTTAGAAAGTGAACCCATGGGTAAGGACAGTGCAGTTTAGGTCCCCACCCTGGGTACTTTCCAACAGTGGTGCATGGTTTTGGTGAGTAAAGTTTTCTATTAATAGTTTAAAGGATAACTGTATTGCCTCAATGCATTTTTTTTTAAAAACTACTTTCAAAAGAGTAAAGGTATACAGCCCTCTCCATATATTTTTCCTGATTTCGAGCCACTCTCTGCCTTCAATTAGCCATGCGTTGAAGGGGGTGTAATGATTCTGTCTGCCTCTAACTGTCACTCAAAGCTAGCATGCGAGAAAACACTCCTATACCCATCCTTGATCAGCTTGATTATGTAGGCTGTATTCTAGCAACAGGACATTTCAAGTTTGTTTAACTGGTAGAGGAGGAGCGAGGTTTCAACATACATTCCCACCAGCCAATGAAAAGTGATATGTTAATCATGGCCCTGGGCTGTCTAGGAGGTGGGCTTTTAGCACTCATCTTTGCTGTGTGATATCTAAAGGAGGGAAGCATGGTTGTAAATGAGTCAGTGATTTCAGCTGCTGGAAGTGTGGACATGTAATGGGGGTGATGTTATTTTTTTGATATTGTTGTCCTTTAAATACAGTATATCTGAGATATAATGGAATATATATTTTCCTACCTGCAAATCGGATTCCTGAAAAGGAAGCCCTCAAAAGGTATTATTATATTTAGATCTCTGGGACTTTAAGGGCTATGCCACAATAACGTGTTTGCACACAAAATCGCGGCAACGCAAGCGCAATCGCCCGAAAAGCCCAACGGAAATGCATGTGCAATCGTGCGTGATTGCGTAACGCATGAAGTGTGGCCAGGTCCTAAAGGACATTTATACTCACCTTCCCCCACTCCCCTTCTTCTAACCATGGATTATACTATAGGTGAGGACCTTAAATGCAGTGCCATTATGTCTAAACAGTTATAAGAAATAATGTAAAATTAATGTATAAGAAATAATGTATATTAATGTAAAATGTTTTATATCATTTAATATGCCAAGATTCTATTTACAATATATATATATTGGGCAATACAAAAGAGATAGAGGGCATTCTCTCACAGGCACCTGGTCAATCATGGTAGACAATACATCTATGGAAGGCAGGATACTGCATTCCCATAATAATTAGTTCATACACAGGTGTAAATTAATGTTGGTTACTGGACTGGGCACATCAGTAGGATATGAACAATAGGTTAGCCAGTTTTCATTTGCATGATGTCTTGTCTGTGGGAATCATGAAGACACCTGTCTATGTTGGCAGGACATGATTGATCAGGAAAAATGAGGGGAGGCATAGTTGGAAATGGGATAAAAAGCTGGGGAAGAAGCCAGTAGAGAAATCCATTCTTGGACTAGGAGAAGGGATGCATTCTTGTACCAGGAGAAGGAATGCATTCTTGGACTAGGAGAAGGAATGCATTCTTGGACTAGGAGAAGGAATGCATTCTTGTACTAGGAGAAGGAATGCATTCTTGGACTAGGAGAAGGGATGCATTCTTGGACTAGGAGACGGGATGCATTCTTGGACTAGGAGAAGGGATGCATTCTTGGACTAGGAGAAGGGATGCATTCTTGGACTAGAAGATGGGATGCATTCTTGGACTAGGAGAAGGAATGCATTCTTGGACTAGGAGAAGGGATGCATTCTTGTACTAGGAGAAGGGATGCATTCTTGTACTAGGAGAAGGGATGCATTCTTGGACTAGGAGAAGGGATGCATTCTTGGACTAGGAGGAGGAATGCGTTCTTTGGACCTAGGATAAAGGATGCTTCTGGACTTAGGAGAAGGGATGCATTCTTGTACTAGAGAAGGAATGCATTCTTGGACTAGGAGAAGGGATGGCTTCTTGGACTAGAGAGGGATGCATTCTTGGACTAGGAGAAGGGATGCATTCTTGGACTAGGAGAGGGATGCATTCCTTGGCAACGAAGAAGAAGGGATGCATTCTTGGACTAGGAGAAGGGATGCATTCTTGGACTGGGAGAAGTGATGCATTCTTGTACTAGGAGAAGGGATGCATTCTTGGACTAGGAGAAGGGATGCATTCTTGAACTAGGAGAAGGGATGCATTCTTGGACTAGGAGAAGGGATGCATTCTTGAACTAGGAGAAGGGATGCATTCTTGGACTAGGAGAAGGGATGCATTCTTGTACTAGGAGAAGGAATGCATTCTTGGACTAGGAGAAGGGATGCATTCTTGGACTAGGAGAAGGGATGCATTCTTGGACTAGGAGAAGGAATGCATTCTTGGACTAGGAGAAGGAATGCATTCTTGGACTAGGAGAAGGGATGCATTCTTGGACTAGGAGAAGCCTACTTGTACTACTGAGAGACTGAGGACACAGACTGGAGATTGGACAGGGTGGATGCTATGCCAGAAGGATGTCATGTAGGATCTGATACAACAGCAAGGTTAACATTGAAGTATACATTCTGTGGTAACTAATGTAGTCTACATGTAATTGTTTATCATGTAAATATTGTAATATATTGTATTTTTTATGTTTAAATAATCTTTGTTTGTTTTATTGCTATGCAAATAAGGAACAAAGACTTCTGAGTAATTTCCATGTTTCCATGGCAGCTTTCAGGAAAACTATTCCTTTAAAAAGGTTTTTACAGAATTCCACAGGCTGAATGCAAAACCAGAGAGCCAACTACACCACCGGTTTGGCTTAATTGAGCCATCATCAGTGTAGTGCAGGCCTCTGGTTTTGCAGTGTGAAGGGATGCATTCTTGGACTAGGAGAAGAGATGCATTCTTGTACTAGGAGAAGGAATGCATTCTTGTACTAGGAGAAGGAATGCATTCTTGGACTAGGAGAAGGGATGCATTCTTGGACTAGGAGAAGGGATGCATTCTTGGACTGGGAGAAGTGATGCATTCTTGTACTAGGAGAAGGGATGCATTCTTGGACTAGGAGAAGGGATGCATTCTTGAACTAGGAGAAGGGATGCATTCTTGGACTAGGAGAAGGGATGCATTCTTGAACTAGGAGAAGGGATGCATTCTTGTACTAGGAGAAGGGATGCATTCTTGTACTAGGAGAAGGAATGCATTCTTGGACTAGGAGAAGGGATGCATTCTTGGACTAGGAGAAGGAATGCATTCTTGGACTAGGAGAAGGAATGCATTCTTGGACTAGGAGAAGGGATGCATTCTTGGACTAGGAGAAGCCTACTTGTACTACTGAGAGACTGAGGACACAGACTGGAGATTAGACAGGGTGGATGCTATGCCAGAAGGATGTCATGTGGGATCTGATACAGCAGCAAGGATAACAATGAAGTATACATTCTGTGGTAACTAATGAAGTCAACATGTAATTGTTTAGCATGTAAATATTGTAATATAGTGTATGTTTTATGTTTAAATAATCTTTGTTTGTTTTATTGTTACAGTAACTTGATTAAGTAAACAATATATATAAATTTTTCATACATTTATCAGTGTGGTTTCTTTTCTTTACAACCCCAAAATAACGGTATATAGATTTATATATTTATATCTTATATAGAGATATAAATATTACACAGTTATTGATATGTTTTAGGCTTTGTTCACACTTTTAAGCATTTTGGTGCGGTTTCTGTTGGGAAAATTGTACCAATACACTCTGCACACGTATATGCTGTGATACGGTGCATTTTGTGCATTACCACACAGTGGTTTCATTGAAAATAATGGGTGCTGCTATGTGCACTAAATCGCTAGCACAATGTTCTACGGTAAAAAGCCTAATTGTAGTATTTGTTCAGTGAAACCATTGTTAATTATATGGTTAATGTGATTTCTATGTTAAAGGGTAAATATGGTCTCCAATTCTTCCAAACTAGTAAGGATTCTATAAAAAGCCCTCCATCATACCTTCATATCATGTTCAGCTATATTACTTCCTGCTTGAACGCTTCCTGTTTTCAGCCATGTGACCAGCTTGTAGTCATGTGACCAGCCTCTGCTGCATTAATAGGCTCCCCATCTGAGCTGTCAATTTTATTCCCCAGGTACTTCCTGTTTTTCCTAGCATTAAGTCTTTACTGAGCATGCTTCTCCCCCGGGGCGGAAGGGTGGAGAAGCATGAGGCAGAGGTCATGTGATGTCACTCAACCTAATGGAAGCAGGAAGTTTGAACATTTACCCCAATATAATTTCTTACAGGCTCAAGCCAGAGATCTGTTTGTCGGCTAATTTTAAAGGAAATACTGTAGGCTTTAATATAACCCTAACTTAATCCTTCCAAGAACTTTTTCAGATTTGGGGAAAGGTTAAATGTTTTGAAATGGCTATGCAAATAAGGAACAGAGACTTCTGAGTAATTTCCATGTTTCCATGCCAGCTTTTAGGAAAACTATTCCTTTAAAAAGGTTTTTACAGTATTCCACAAGCTGAATGCAAAACCAGAGAGCCAACTACCGACCGGTTTGGCTTTATTGAGCCATAATCAGTGTAGTGCAGGCCTCTGGTTTTGCAGTGTGAAGCAGCTATGGCTAGGGTCCATTAACTTGGCTTCAAAAGGTGGAATGTGGCTTAAATATTCTAGGAGAACAGTCCCTTACTATTTATGATCATACAGGTTCCTAACTGTTGACCCTTCCCGGACTCACTATGTGGCTTAAACATTATTTTGCCTTGACAGAATCCAAAAAAAGGGCAATGCAGCTCTGGGTAAATCCGCATGCTTCTTTTTAATACAGTTTTTGCAGGAGTATTTTTTTAGTTTGCTTGTGTGAATGAGACACTATTGTAAAGTGCAGTGATGACACCTATTGGGCAAATCATAAAGTTGCAACAATCTTTATGCATTGATTATGTTAGTAAAACATAACCCACCTTATGGAAACCACCTGTGCAGGAAAAAATGATGCAATTAGAATTTAAAATGCTCTCTATCACCTTTTATTTCAACACTAGCAGAGTACCTGACAGTCCCTGTTTTTTACCAATAAAAACCTAGTTAGGCATAGCCATTTCTCAGCAGGGCACAGGCACGTGAACTGATGCAGGACTCTAGATCTCACCCCCAAATAACATTACTTGATTCACCAACAGATGACAATGGAAAGGTCAGATCCCCAATTAACTAGGCTAACACTCGATTCACCACCAGATAGCAGCACACAGATTTGATCTCAGCCCCCAATTAACTTAAAAGGGGTTTAAAAAAGGGATAAGGGGTGGTTGTTGTAAAGTAGTCTTTTTTTCTGGGTCTTGAAACGTATGTATACCGAGTTTCAAAATTGTCCAAGCTGTTCTACATGCACACATTGATATATATTATATATATACAGGGTTATTCAATAAAAGTTCTTATAGTTAAAAATGGTGCTAATTTTTACCCAACCAATCAGATGTTAGATTTCAAATGTTAAATAAGATCTGATTGGTTGGGGCAAAATTAGCACAATTTTTAACAATAAGAACTTTTATTGAATCCCCCTGATAATTTGTATAGTCACAGCACTCCACCAATTCATTAAATTGTCTGGTGCAATGCCTAAGGGAACATGGCTGTATTATTCCCTAAAACATATGCAAGCTGTAAAGGCAGCACTCAGTACACTATAGTTCAGAAGCTATATTCTTTATTATATATACACATCACCAAACATGATGTATATATAATAAAGAATATAGCTTCTGAACTATAGTGTCCTAAATGCTGCCTTTACAGCTTGCATATGTTTTAGGGAATTATACAGGCTTGTTCCCTTTGGCATTGCACCAGACCATTTAATGAATTGGTAGAGTGCTGTGACTATACAAATTATCAGGGGGATTCAATAAAAGTTCTTATCGTTAAAAATTGTGCTAATTTTGCCCCAACCAATCAGATCTTATTTAACATTTGAAATCTAACATCTGATTGGTTGGGTAAAGGTGCTCTGTGAAGCACCGAAACGTTAAATAAAACTTTCGTGTGAAGAAAGAGTGCTCGGAACCTCTTTATTTTGGGTTTACTATATGTACAAATTTGAGGCATCTGTGTTCCTTGAAGCACCCGACATAAAATATATACATAGTAAAGGAGAAGGAAGAGTGCAGACATCACTACATGGTTTTATCTATCTATATATATATATATATATATATGTATATATATATGCAAATGTAATCGCCCGCATATGGGCCCGGGTGCTCCCTAAATGTAGTAGATATAGAATGAAGAAGCGGGGCACTCCTGGGTCTTCCAAAGATATATTTATTCCAAAATATGGGTAGGTAGACAAACCTACGCGTTTCAGCCCATGTGTACCGGGCCGTCCTCAGGGTTACAGGTCTACACACAAATGCACAATAAATAGAAAACTCACTCCCTCCCCCCGCCCCCCCACGCTCCCCTCTCATGTGACCAATGTTCGTGATACCTTACGTGCGTAAGATTGGAAAGGTGATTTCGCAAGTATTAACCCATGCGCTGCTAAGCGCCAGGGATCTCCACAGAGTGAGAGAATCTAAGAAAGTCTGATAGAGAGAAACATTAAAAGGGACAGTGCCGCCACTGTTCCTAAAAGAAAACACAGGTAGAACCAAGCACCAGAATAGTCACCTCTGTGTCTTTCACATCCTATTACTCCTGCAGGATGACATATTAAAAACTCTTTCAGTGCTGTAAATGACTTTAAAGTGACACATATAAATAAAATACCATATAAAATACGAAATAAAATACCAGGCTATAAATATAAAAGTGGATATATACAAATATACATGGGAACCAATATTAGTAATAATGCGGGTACTAGTACGGGGAAATGGGCTGTGGTATGCCCAAAAGACTGACATGGGGGTTGAATAGTAACCACTTTCATGAATATGAGTACTAATACAGATGGGGATTATAAAAAGCATGACATAGCCAATTGTTCGTTCAGGCCCGTTGGAGACATAGGGGCATATTTATAAAGCCTCATTAAATTTTCGCGGCTGTTTTCCCTGACATTTCCACATAAATCGCGTTTCCCTTCCTGGCAGCCCCTCCTAGCCTCCTGTTCCGAGATTTCCGAGATTGCCGCGAGCGGGGAAGGGGTTGGGAGGGTCTGCTGGGAAGCGGCGGTGGCGGCGGGTGGGCACCGCCGCCGCGGGGGGCTCGAGAGCGGGTGGGCATATGCCCCCCCCCTTAGCGCCGGGAAGGGATTTTAAGTCCCTTCGCGGCTATATTGTACTTAGCACATTGCGCTACGTGCAGTATCGCCGCGAAGGGACTTAAAATTACCGCGGACATTGTGGCCGCTATACATATCGCGGCAATAGCGCTCGCCATTATAAATACGGCGATAGCGCTATTTTTCGCGCCCGCGATGTGCGGCGGTAATTTTTTGCGGTAATAACGTTTTTTTATAAATATGCCCCATAGTATCTAATCTTTTTATCCAACGAACCTCTCGGTGTAGAGGGCCTTTTTTCTATCAACTCCCTCCTGCGAGGGTTCAAAGTTCTATTGCCATCCATTTTAGCATAGCCAACGAATGTGCCATCTGTTTGAAATGTTTGGCTTTGACTGGTCCCCAAACTTCTCCGTGGGATCGTCCTGTTTGTACTCCATTGTATTTCTAATGGACATTCTGAGATTGGCAAGTCGTTCTCGTAGTGAGGTAGTAGTCTTGCCAATGTAATATTTTCCACAGGGGCATACTATGAAATATATTGTATATTGACTAAGACAGTTAGGTCTATGTTGTATTTTAATACGTTTTCCATTTAGTAGATGTGGAAAATCCGTGCCCGTCAGTGCACTCCTGCAAGCCAAACAGCCAGAACATTTTATTAATCGGTAACCATGTATTAGGGGTAACATTTAGGTTTTTTCTAAGGTCTGTTCGCACCAATAAGTTGCTGAGATTCTTGCCTCGTTTGTAGGCAAATAGCAGAGTGGTTTCCTGAAATGGTAAGTTCTTATCGTTTTTCAGTAAGTCCCATCTAGTTTTGATACTATTTTTTAGAAAGTTACTATAGGAAGAATACCTACTGATGAAAGGGATAACCCTATTAAGGGTAGGCTCTGTCTCTACTGGGGGAGAAGATGCTACTTTTATCAACCGCTCAATCAATTTGTCGTTCATCCTCCTTTTGGGGGTACCCCCTATCAGTAAACTTTTTTTATAATTCCAAAAAATTGTAATATGGGCTGAAACGTGTAGGTTTGTCTACCTACCCATATTTTGGAATAAATATATCTTTGGAAGACCCAGGAGTGCCCCGCTTCCATATATATATTACCTTAAAGGGCATGTCCACCCCCAAAACTAAAGTAATGTAACCCTATGCTAGTCCCACTGTGTAGTGTTAGTAAATCCTTACCTTACTTTTATGCTCCAAATGGTTCTCCTGCAGTGCTTGCCCATAATCCAGGAAAGTGAAGAGCAGGAGCCTGTCTTCCTGTGTAAAGGTCTCTTGTCTCAAGGAGGTTTGCAGACATGCTCAAGGGAGCTGATTGACCCGCTCCGTCCCACCATCCACAACCATCACACTGGATTTTACATTGTGTAGTGTAGCTTCCCCACAGACACGGCTGTCGGCTTGGCCCCTAATATTACTTCCTTCGTGGAAGTAACTTTACGGGCAGAGGCCGTGGTAACGAAGGCTGGTAAGTAAGTAATCAGCTTCTTTTTTTTTTTTACAATGGACAGTGCAGTTAGGGCTGGGAGGAGGAGGCTATACTTCAGAAAAATAGGCATTTTAGGGTGGACATACCCTTTAATTTTATCTATTTGCATACATTTACCAGTCACTTCCAGTTTCACTAAATTTTATTAAAATAAATAAGAATTAAGATGCAAACATACTTACAAATAAAAATATGTTCCAAAAAATCCTATAAATTTAATAAATACCTAAAATATAGTGCTTTCTCAGCAAACATATGTCCATCTAGTCCAACATTTATAGCTTACGGTACTCAAAAACAAAAACCCAGCTAAAAAGGGGGAAAGAACAATTTCTGACTCCAACTGCAATCGGAAATGATCCCTGCATCCAAGAGAACTTTACCGGTAATTGTCAATATTTTTTTAGTTAATTTAATGAGCTTGCCATTACCCTCTCTGCAGAAAAAAACAGTTCCACATTTTCACCAGTCCAACTGTAAAGGAACCTTTCCTAACTCATTATTCTCCTGTAATCTTAATGGATGTCTACTTGTCCTCTGATATTACCTATTAGTGATCAATGCACCAGAGAGTTTATTATATGGCCCACTAACATATATGTATAAAGTAATCATATCATGTGCAAACGTAGTTTCTCTTATGTAAACAGCCCTAACTTGTCTAATCTGCCTGCATAGTCAAGTCTTATAATTTTAGTTGCCCATTTCTGAACCCCTTCCATTTTCAAGATGTCCCATTTGTATATGGGATTCCAAAATTGCACTGCATATTCCGAATGAGGTCACCACATATTAAGTCATATGCAAGATTTGTAGATAATGTATTTATGTTGTGGTCGGGTACAGAAATAGAACAAAAAAACTTGATTTAAAGGGCAAGTCCAGCCCCAAAGTGAACGAGATGGCCAGCATCTTGATTGGACTTTGAAGTGATTTATTTGTGCAGAGTCTCTCTGAGGATATTATCGGCACAGTACAGTGACTTTATCCTTTGTTATCATGGCATTGTGTCGTATTCTAGACTATTTATCTGGATATAGAGTTATGTGTGAATCGGTATACTTATTGGATCTCTCCGATCTTAGTTATCCCATGAACGACTGAAGCAACTTGTTTCAGACGTCAGTGTGGTTGATCGGAGGATTTTTTCGGAGATTACTATGATGTTTCACCTATTTGATTTGATTTTTTTAGATATGCTCCATCTGTCATTCTCTAGGATGGACACTAGATTTGTACCATAAATATGCTGTATTCTTGGATATTTCGATCCGTAGTGTGTCTTGTATACTTCCGCTATTTTTTGAGTTTAAATTTTGTATGTTACCTGTGATTGGTGAATACAGACTGACAGCTAGGTCACGAGACTTACTGGTATGACGAAACTTGACATGTGATGGGAGTTGGTAGTTCTAATTGGTTGATCTACATTTAAATAGCCAACTTCACATCACTCTTTTCAGCGCCATTGAAAAAGCTATGAAGCGAAACGCGTTTGGGTGCTAGACACCCCCTTGTTGCCACCCCACTTTTGTTACTGTGATACCTTGTGATAGGAGCTTTTGGATACATAGTCCTTTTGATGTTTGTTCCGTGCACGGACCTATGACTGAGACTTACCGATGTGACTGATAAGTATCGCTCACCTTTCACTGTATTGATTTGACGTTACTGATTGAGTCGGGAGTTGGTTTATAAATAGGGGGGCTCTTCAGAGATACTTACCTAAATACCATGTATATATATAATTGTTATTGTTATACATTCTGATAATGTTATTTGGTTACTTATGTGATCAGTTGTTGATCTTTTACCATTTTGATAATAAATATATGTTTTAGCCTTTTGATATCCTCTACACGTCTTAGTGTTTGTTTTTCTATATATATTTATCTGGATAGGCTTTTTTCATAGTAGATAGGGACGTTTTCTTGTTTCATATTACAGCCCCAAAGTGAAAACTTACATACAGGTAAATCATCCCCCAAAACCCTAAACGGTAATAGTTTGAAATCTCATATATAAAAATCTAACCTGACATCCTGCACAATGTCCTGTTGCCCCTGTTTCTGCTTCCTGGTTCTTCCAGTTAGCAACTGTCAGTTATGGATTTGACAGTTGACATCTCAGCCAATGACTGAATGTTAATCCCCTAGCTGCCTCTTCTGAGCATGCCCAGGCTCAGTACAGGTTTCTAAATTGCTCTGTTTCCATAAGGCATCCAGATGCATAGCAGGCATACAGTAATGAATTCATAGGACACACTATGATATATCAACATATTTTAAAGAGGCCATTCTTTCTAAAAGATGTTCTCATGAGGGTGGAGTTGTCCTTTAAATACAAATTTCACTGTACAGTACGACAAACACAAGATATCTTTCTTGAATGTCATGGTGTACAAAGAAAATTCCGCTCTCAGAACTGACCTATAGAAATAACATGCTTGTAGCATGCTTTCATCCTAAAAATACAATTAAAGGTATACCATTAGGTCAGTTTCTTGAGAGTAAGGAGAAATGTGTCAGATGATGATGTTTGTAAATAAAGAATGACAGAGAAGGTATCAAACAGATACAATCAAAGAGGCAGCTCAAAAAGCACTATACACACCCAGACACACACTGCTAAATAAGAAACCTAAAAGAGTTTGTGGTAATAAAATTCCATTTGTGTAAACATGCAGCACACAGTCACATAAAATAAAACGCATAATCCAGAAATACTGGAATATACTTAGTAAAGATGACCAATAAGTAAAAATGACCAATATGGTAATTTCTTTAAAGAACAGCCCTGTTTTTTCATACAAGAGAAGCAGCAACATAGGTGACCAAATAGGGTATGTGTATCTGACAGGTCCCAATGGACTCTGTCTTCAATGCGCATGCATATCGCACTTGCGCATGTGCATAGAAGACAGAGTCTGACTACATGGCGGGGGAGTGAGCGATCGGGTAATTAACTTACCTTCTCTCCTGGCTCCTGATCGTTTTATTAAGGAATTGGAGGTAAGACACAGATCCTTTACTTCCCATTCTTCAATAAAACTAAATGGCCAAACTATATTTTTTCCCCTTTAAAAAAAACACAGATACCCAAAATTACTTAGGCACAAAGAAGAGAGAGACGTTTCCATGCCTAAATTGTTAGGCATGCACAGCCATTATTAAAGGGGATTATCCGGCCCATCCTTCAAAAGGAACTCAAATATGCCTGAGAGATTTTGCCAGCTGCATTACCATGGGCATTATATATATATATATATATATTTATAAATAGAAATCCATTCAATCAGCATACCATTCCGATATATGCTAGTGCCCGGGTGCCATTCAAAGAAAAGTAATAGCAGAATGAATTAAGGCACTCACAAGACTTAGAATAAAATTAAAACTTAACTTTTATTGCATACAAATAAAGACGCCATATCTACGCATTTCGTCCTCAGGATACGACGTGGTGCCGAAATGGTGCGTTTATATAGGCATAGCACTGACATTCCCAGCATAGAGGAAAAATTAAAATCACTTTAAAATGTGGAAAGAATATACAGTTAAAACAAAAGACGATTGAAATTGTAAACATGGTATCTATAATATCCAAGGTAGGTTTGTATCTGGTTAAATATATGACACAGATATAAATTAATGTATCAACTTGAGTGCTTGCAATGTAACAAGAGCTTACAGGGATCAGAGGAAACAGTGTAGCCATGTCACGAACTTACCTGCCGCTCCGGTCCCGCGCCGCACTGCACTTCCGGGTGGGCGGCGTCGACGTCATGACGTCACGCCGCCGACACGCCGGGCGGCGCGAAAGTTGAAAAGCCGGTGTCCTCCTGGACCCGGTGCCCGATTGTAGCATTCTGCTACCTCCCTGGCTCCTGTACTTACCTGCATTGGATCCTGCTCCTTATACTTACCTTGCCTGTATCCAGTACCTACCTTGACTGTTTCCAGTGTCTCCCCTTGCCTGCATCCAGTTACTTACCTTGCCAGCATTCAGCCTTCCGTTCCCAGCAGCACCTTTGGTCCAGCCTACAGTACCCAGCAGCACCATTGTTCCAGCAGTCAGCCTACAGTTCCCAACAGCACCATTGTTCCAGCATACAACCTTCAGTTCCCAGCAGCACCTTTGGTCCAGCCTACAGTACCCAGCAGCACCATTGTTCCAGCAATCAGCCTACAGTTCCCAACAGCACCATTGTTCCAGTAAACAGCCTACAGTACCCAGCCGAACCTTGTTCCAGTATCCAGCCTACATTTCCCAGCAGCCTCTGTATCCTGCACCTTCCGGACTGTCAGCCTCCTCCTAAAAGCGTACTGTGAGTACCGGCCGTCCGGCCATTTATTACAAGCCATAGCTGTTCATTTAACTCTCCGGGAGCTAAGGTATCCAACATATGAATCCATTTGGATTCTTTTTGCAAGAGTAGCCTATTGTGATCTATGCTTGTCTTTAATTCTCTCTTAAGGTGGCCATACAGCATTGGTCGACGTTCGCGGGAGTGCTCAGTCGGGTATGTAATAATGGGTGTATGTATGGCCACCTTTAGTCAGGCCATTAAAGATCATATATCTAAAGCTAGATAGAGGCATGTCACCAAATTTAGTGTTGATGAGGGTGGTATTGGTGGATGTAAGGGCTGAGTGTATCGAAGCCCGATGGTTTGCCATACACTCCCTAAAGGTGGTTATTGTCTTACCCATGTAAAATAGCCCACAGGGGCAAGTTACAAAGTATACAATATATTTGCTTTCACAGGAGAATATTTGTATGATTTTAAAGCGTTTGCTATGGTGGGGATGGGCAAAATCTTTGCCCACTAACATGGAGCGACAAGTGATACAGGATGGGCAAAATGTTTGCCCACTAACATGGAGCAACAAGTGATACAGTCGGGACAATGGTAACGACCCATTTTTTTCTGTCCCCAGATTTCTGTCCCATTTCATTTTTAGCGGGGTGGACTTCCGTGTCAGTACGTACCAACATGTTGGCTAGGGTGCGTCCCCTTCTGTATGTGTGTCAGAGTCTGGTTTCAGTGAGTGGAAGTTGTCTATCACTTTTAACCAGATTCGAGTACCTTTGTGTAATATCTCTCATATTTTGGCTATATGGGGTATAAGTCGTACAGAAATCAATGTGTTGCCTCTCCTGGGTAGATGCTGATGGGGGCTTAGATTATATGGCGAACATAAACAAGACATATCAAAATATATGAAGCAGGCCAAGGTAAGCAGTATTCAGCAGCATATTGTGTGTGCCCAGTGTGCTCCACTTATTTTATAATTAGTCGCCTATGTGGCACAGGATCAAAAGCTTTTGCAAAATCCATGTATACTACATCAACTGCTATGCCAGAATCTACATTTTTACATACCTCTTTATAAAAACAAAGTAAATTTGTATTTCATTTTCTATGTTAGCTAGTTTAATTGCTTTCTTGCAGTCCTTATTACAGCTTTTATACTTCCTGTAAGCCCATTCTATATTCCAAAACTTTACAAATCAGGCAGGAGTGGACCTAATTTTTTTTTACACTTGTTCCCTAAAGGTATAAATGATCGGTAGTAATCGTTATTTTACTATACCGCCAATGTAGTTTACCTCCTCCCAAACAGCTGGTTATTATGGGAATCAGAACCATGGCTGGTTTCAATGACAGGAAACATTAGTTAAGCGGAAGTGTTTGTAAAATAACGATCAGTAACATTAATTATTTAATGAAACTGCTGGCTGTAAACTTTATAAAATAACGATCGTTACTTAGCGTTATTTTGCGCTAAGGTTCGTTTATAAATTTCCCCCTGGGCTTTCAATAATAATAATAAAGAAAAAGATTAAAACATGTCTACAAGTTGGATGAATGGCTCTATACCATTAGGCTGTATTGCATGTTATTATACCTGCAGTTCTAGACACATGGATTAGCCTCAGGACACAAATAAGAGACTGCATATTTCTGCCAAAACTTGCTCCAGGGAATTTATGATACCCATACATAAGAATCTTGTCCATCTCCCCAAATCCTTTACCCTGTGTACCATATAATGTCTTTACTGTTGCTGTGCCTCTGACAGGAACTCGCTCGGGGAACAGCCAGGCGCTTACAGATAGACGGTGACATGGTGACATCACAACGTGAACATTCAATATCCGGCGTGTCCCTGCTTCTGATTGTAGCTTTGCTACCCCTGGCTTCTGTTCAGCATACGTTTCGGCCGATAATGGGCCTGTGTATGGGCCAGTCTATCGGAGATCTTCCCGGTCAGTCAGGCAAAGACCGACCAACCAAACGGCCATTTTGCCCGATAAAGGGCCCATATATGGGCCGGTTATTGGCAGAAACGAACATTCGTACACATCCATGCATTGCGGGTCGGGTCCCGCGATTGCATGTGTGTATAAACCTTTACCTTGCCTGTTCAAGCATATTTACCTTGTCTGAATCCTATCTTACAGTTCCCAGCAATCATCTCTATTCTAGCATACATTTACCAGCAGCCATCTCTTTTCCAGCATCCAGGGTACAGTTCCCAGCAGCCATCTCTGTTCCAGCATCCAGCCTACAGATCCCAGCAGCCATCATTGTTCCTATACCCAACCTACAATTCCCAGCAGTAGCCCAGTTGCATTCCCAGTCTAGCTTGTGTTTGCTCTTTCTGACTATCAGCCTCCTCCTGAAAGTGTGAGTACCCCTGCCCTCAAGGCCATATTCGTTACAGTATAATCAGGCCATAGAAGCACCTGAGGAGGCCATGTCAGAGTTGGGTAAAACTCTTCAAGCTTTATTCAAATGTATGGATGTGCTTGAACACCATCAAGGGCAGTTGGCTCAGTGCATGGATACTCTTGCTACCCAGCTCCCCTCGGCTCCTGTTCCAATGCCTCCACTTTTGCTGCCTGGCCCTGGAGGTCCATCTCTTCACAGAGAACCATGTATACCACTGCCTTCCCATTTTGATAGTAATTGTCTAGGCACGTGCCTAGGGGCGCCTAAGGTTGGAGGGGCGGCTTTCAATCTCCCACCAATCCAATACCTTTATAGTCTATTTTCTTCCCTAAAAAAAGAGAAATGGGTGTGGTTTAGGGGTGTGGTCTGTGTTTAGGGGTGGGGCTAAGGGTGCCAGGCTCTTTGGGCCTACAGGCTACTGAATTATAAATTCAGCCCTGTATGCATAGCTTTCAGGGGTAAATCACAATGCACATCAGTGTAACGCGTTTCAGGCCTATCTGGCCCTTACTCATAGACTAATAAACCTTAAAGGACAACTCCACCCTCATAAGAACATCTTTTAGAAAGAATGGCCTCTTCAAAATATGTTGATTTATCATACTTTGTCCTATAAATCCATTACTGTATGCCTGCTATGCTTCTGGATGAATCATGGAAACTGAGCAATTTAGAAACCTGTACTGAGCCTTTACTGAGCCTGGGCATGCTCAGAAGAGGCAGACAGTGGATTAACATTCAGTCATTGGCTGTGATGTCAACTGTCAAATCCATAACTGACAGTTGCTAACTGGAAGAACCAGGAAGCAGAAACAGGGGAAACAGGACATTGTGCAGGATTTCAGGTTAGACTTATATATTTCAGGTTTCAAACTATTACTGTTTAGGATTTTGGGGGGTGATTTACCTGTATGTAATTTTTCATTTTGGGGCTGGATTTGCCCTTTAACAAAGGACTTCCCTTTTATACCCATCCCATAAAATCACATCCAATTAAAAACCCTAGTAATGTTAACCCTGTATTGTGTTCACCAAATCCATTTCCCATAGAAGTTAGGATATTAAAGACACAGCAGAATTTACCAGGCACCTGTATAACAATGATACGAATGGGTGTCATCATTGTCTTGATTGAGGGCAACGCTCTTGCCTGGGCTTCCCCTCTTTGGGAGAAGACCGATCCCATAGTTAACAGTATTACCACTTCTCTGGACATGTTTTGCAAGGTCTTTGACGCACCTGCTAGAACAGGGATGTCCACCCTGAGGCCCTTTCAGATGTTTGAAAACTACAACCCCCAGCATTCCTTGGTTTCCTCTGCAATGGAGGAATGCTGGGAGTTGTAGTTTTTAAACATCTGGCCGTCCGCAGGTTGGACATTCCTGAACTAGAACAACAGTTCCTGTGTCTTGATGCAGCTCTGTCAAGGGTCTCACTCAGTGGGACAGTAAGCCACTGAATTTCGTACCCTAGCAAAAGAGACTTCTTTAAACAACAAAGCATTGACTGCATCCTTTTGGCAGGAACTCTCTGACCCCCTTAAAGATGGCGGTCGTTGGTCTTTGGCGGCGTTTGCGCTTCTTTCACGACTTCTCGATTCGGCGCCTAAAGTACTCTGCAAAACCGCGTTCCGTGCCTGAAGTGACAGTTCGCTTTTTTTTATTCAAAATCTTCCCATTATCCAATATGCTCTCTTCTTCTTCCTTGCTGTCCTCCTATTGGTCCCTTTAGACTTTTTAAACCCCTTAGCCCATTGGTCCTTGCCCGATATAGTGGTTAGTTTATCTATCTTGCTGGTGGTGTGCTTTTCTTCGTATATTCTCTGTTATTGACCCTTGCCTGTTTTTTGACCTCAATTCGTATCTGCCTGCCCTGACCTCTGCTCGTTCCTGACTAAGCTTCTTGCTCAACCCTCTGTACCGTGCCTGGCAGCCTGATTCCTGTTTTTGACCTCTTGCTCTGTTTTTGACTCTGCTCTTGCCTGCTCCTAGTCTGTACCTCGTATTTTGGTCTCTGACCTTCGTGTCTTCTTCCTTGTGCCTTGCCTGTCTGTTTCACTTCGGACTTCTCCAGTATTCCCGGCCTCAGTTCTAATACCTTGCACTCTAAGTCCAGGGGGCAACCATGTTCGGTGAGGTGCATCTAGCCTCCCGGCACACAGGGGCTTGTCTATTGGTGAAGATAGTGGTTGCAGGGGTATTCGGACTGAAGGAATACTTGGAAATCTGGAGCGTTACTGTTTCTTTTTTGTGGAAAAGAAAGACTAAGGTTTACCTACCTGCTTTGATTACAGGGGGTAAATAAGATCACTATTAAAAACTGTTACCCTCTTCCTCTCAGTACTGTTCAACTAGATCAAGGGAGCTAAAATTTCCACCAAACTAGAACTTTAAGGGGTGTATAACCTAAACTGCATATGCAAAGGTGATTAGTGGAAAACTGCCTTTAACACTCGTGATGGTCGTTTCGAATATCTTGTAATGCCCTTTGGCCTTTGTAATGCTCTAAGTTCCAAGAGTTCGTAAACAACATCTTCTGAGACCTGCTAGGTATCACAGTGGTCGTATATCTTGCACATTAATTTTCATGTGCAACAAGTTTTATTATGAGTAAAAGAAAACAACTTATATTCTAAGCTGTAAAAATGTCTATTTGAACTTTCTCAAATAACCTTTCTTGGCTACATTCATATCGATCCTGCTCAAGTTTTGGCCATTGAAAACTGGAGCCATTTAAAGGTTCATTGGCTTTGCTAACTATTATAGACCGTTTATCAAAGGGTTCTCTTCAATCATTTCTCCTATCCTAGCATTTAAACAGTTAAAGGAAGCCTCTGCCTCGGCTTCAGTTTTAGTTCATCTGGATCCCAGACTTCCCTTTTATATTGAAGTAGACGCCTCCAATTTGGATGCAGGAGCTGTCCTTTCTCAAAGACAACGTATCAAAGGGAAACTCCATCCTTGCGCTTATTTTTCTAAAAATTCCTAACCAACCCATGGAATTATGATGGCGGTAATCGGGAACTGCTCACCATCAAGTTGGCTCTTGAGGAGTGGTGCCGCTTGTTAGAAGGCACTTTTTTACCTATTACCATCTTTACTGATTATAAAAACCTTGAATACACTAAAAACCATAGGAGGTTAAAACCTTGCTAAGCTCGTTTATCCTTATTCTTTTTCTGGTTCAACTTTGTTATCACCTATCAACCAGGTTCCAAAAATAAAAAAGCATGCCCTCTCCTGATCCTTTGTTACTTCAGACTCTTCTGACTGGGATAAAGGTCCCATTACTCCTGCAACAAAAATCCTAGCCTACCTTACTCCTCAACTTAATTCCCAAATTCAAATAGCACAGGAGTCTGCTCCTTCTGAGACTCCTCCTGGCAAAATCTTTATACCTGTTTCTCTTAGGAATACCATCCTTCAACAAACTCATTGTTCCAAGCAGACCAGACAACCTGGAATGAGTAAACATTTTGTCTTCTTGCCTGCTCTTTCTGGTGGCCAACCATGAGAAGGGATGTTAAAGATTTTATTCAAGCATGTTTCAGTCTAAATCTCCTACAACTTTACTCTGTGGACTACTTTCAAGTCATTCCATCCCGACCATGGACCCATTTGTTAATGGATTTTATTGTTGAGCTCCCTCCTTCCAAAAGGAACACTGTTATTTTGGTAACTGAAGACCACTTCAGCAAAATGGCCCATTTTGTTCCCCTTCCCAAATGACCATCTTCAGTGCACCTAGCTCAATTATTTATCTCTTATATTTTTTGCCTTCCTATTGAAATAGTGTCTGACAGAGGAACTAAAAATGTTTTCTAAATTTTGGAGAGCACTATGTAAATCTATGGGGATTGAATTCTCCAGTATCTGGTCCATTAGAAAGGTTTTAGTCCTGAGGAGAGATCATGGATTAAACACTCTGCATGCTCGTCGATTGATCAAGACTTTTCACAGGAGCTTTCCAGATAAAACCTGGTCTGTTGGGTCCGGTGGTCCCCCATAGAGGGGGGTACTGTCAGGAACTTACCTGCTGCTCCGGTCCAGCGCTTGTGAGTACCCCAGCTATCAAGGCTATATTCGTTGCAGTCTCAATGTCATTTTTACTTTGTTCCCTAGGTTCCATTTATCTTAAACATTTACATACCTCTGTCATTAATCTCCATTATGTCTCTCCATCTCTACCTCCTTTCACTGCTCCCGTGCACTATATCAGCTCCTCACAAACACCACACTTGCTTATTTATCAAACACAAATAAACAACACAACTCAGTGCATAACTATAGACAGGGGACTAAAGGTGGCCATACATATGAATGATAATGGGTTAATCCCGTCGCTCTATGATGGGATTTACCCATTATCGTTCAAGTGTATGGGCTTTTCCCGACCGACCGTAGCCGCCACTACAGTCGGTCGGGAAAGACGGAAAATTTCCGTTGGTCGTTATCGGCTCCCTTTACTTTAACAAAGGGAGCCGATATGATTGTTTATGTGTATGGCCATACGATCGACTGATCCCCATACGGCGTATGGGGATCGGTCGTTTACATGTGTGGCGGTTCCCAACACAATGTGGCTACACATGTACAATCCTGGGGCCCGACACATGATGCACTATGTGTATGCATGGCTAATAATTGTGCTGTGTATGGGCACTTTGTCAGCTGAAACAGACATTCGGCCGACCAGATTGGTGGATCATTAACGAGCCCTGACCGAACGGCTGTTGCAGCCGACAAAGTGCACATACATGGCACAATTATCGCCCGAATCAGCAGTGAATACACAACGTGCGTCACAGGTCGGGCCTACGTGATTGCACATGTGTATGCACCTTAAGATGGCCCGCCATTTTGCAGACCTGTTTCTAACAGCTGATTGTGCGTTTGTAAGTAAAGGTTCACAGGTCCGTTACTGGTGTTTTAAACAGATGATCGCATGCACCTTTACTTACAGTACAACATCTGATCATGGTACTGGGTCTGTTGCTTGGGGGCCTGGACCGCAGACTTAGCGCCTAATACATATGGTTCTATATCCTCTAACCTTTTATCCATTCCGCTAATCCCATCTTGTGCTTTGCTTAATGTTCAGTCCCTTGCTAACAAATCCACTATTATTCATGACCTTTTCTGCTTTAAAATGTTCACCATCATTCCCTAACTGAAACCTGGCTCCTCCCACTGGTGTAGCTACCAGGGTCGCAAAGGTTGCAATGTGACTGGGCCTACTTACCTGGGGGCCCCACAAAAGCCATTTTTCGGTAAGTGCAGTCTTAGGCCATTCCGGTACAATGCCCGCCTCCCCTTGCACTTCCGTTACTGAAACAATGTGCACCTTGCCCACGCACAGGACTGGTGCACTCCGCCTGCTATTAGGAAATTTCAGTTCAGGAACACTCTAGCACACTGCTGTTGGCTTGCTGCCAGACAATCGATAGGTGCTATCCCTCAGCTCTCTACCCCACGAGCTTGAATAATTCCAGAACAAAGATACAAACGAGGGAGCACACTATAAGTGTAAATTCAATAATTTATTGTGAACAACACACGACGTTTCGGGATGGCAATGTCCCTTCCTCAGGTATAACTAGTGCACAGTGAATTACAAACATATATACCCTAAGTCCCAACCCCTGGCCATGTGGCAATGTGAATGACAGGCCAGAGCATCAAAGTTAGGCTGTACAAACCAAGCCAAACAAAGTGCAAATGCTTACTAAATAAAGTGAATAAATATAATTAAATACAATAAAAAATCTAGTGTAGTAGCATAAAATTTCAATACTTAAAACAGCAGTAAAACCATAATGTATGGTTTTACTGCTGTTTTAAGTATTGAAATTTTATGCTACTACACTATATTTTTCTTAACACTGTTTTAATTATCCTATACTATGCTTTTAGTACACTATATGAAGATTTTTAACACTAAGTGAATAAGGAGTTATTGTATTTATATGAACACTGTTATATGTTGTGACTGATATTTATTATATTAGAGATTTTTTATTGTATTTAATTATATTTATTCACTTTATTTAGTAAGCATTTGCACTTTATTTGGCTTGGTTTGTACAGCCTCACTTTGATGCCACATGGCCAGGGGGTGGGACTTAGGGTATATATGTTTGTAATTCACTGTGCATTAGTTATACCTGAGGAAGGGACATTGCCGTCCCGAAACGTTGTGTGTTGTTCACAATAAATTATTGAATTTACACTTATAGTGTGCTCCCTCGTTTGCATCTTTGTTCTGGTATTAGGAATTTTCCAAACCCGAAAGTACTGAGTTAGGACAGTTGGGCTTAGGATTATTAATGCATGTCTAAAACATGGGCAGGTTTTTCTGTTGGCTATAGGCTCTTTAATAGGGATGGGTTGTACCTCAATGATGGTTGTGCCACTGTTTTAGGGGAGAAGATGTTTAGAGATTTTAAACTAGGTTTCGGCAAGGCTGGGGTTATACTTACCTCTCTTTAAAGGGTATGTCCACCTAAGCTACTTTCGGTGTTTGTTTTATTGAAGAACAGAAGGCAAAGGAGCTATGTCTTACCTTCCGTTCTTCAATAATACCTGCAGGAGCCAAGGTAAGAAACTTTTCCGGTCTCACGCTCCTCTGATAGGTCCCGATGGACTTTGTATGCTATGCGTCGGGGCCTGTCAATAGATCAGTGGTGGAGCGCAAGACCGGGTATGTTTCTAACCTTCGCTCCTGCAGGTTTTATTGAAGAACGGAAGGTAAGACATAGCTCCTTTACCTCCCATTTTTCAATAAAACTGAAACCCCAAAAGTAGTTTTCTTAGGTGGACATACCCTTTAAGGTGCTGCAGGTGTATTGATTGGTGCTGGTTATCTCCCCCCCCCCCTTCTTTTATCTTCTGCCTAGTTACAAGGCCAGCTCGTTCCGGATTGGCTGGATGTCATGAGGGAATTGAAGGGACTCTGAGAAGAACATGCAGTGTTAGAAACAGCTGCGCATCGTTACAAATGGTGTCTGAGGAAGCGGCCTGTACTGAAGCTTCACCAAAAAAAGACGAAAAAACGACCAGGGAAGGGTAAGGAGAAAGGGAAACTGCCAAAAAGGGCTAAAAAACTGATCAGTACCAGGAAATTAAGTCCCTCCACACACAGCAGACGGGAGGATCATTTTTGGCCTATGGCTTCCCCCGTTTTAGATGACATGCCTGGGTGCAGTTCTTGGTCTGTGGAGGATGCTATTATGGGAAAGAAGATTCCGGTTAGACAAACTGAATTTTCACTCAGTGGGGATAACAGGCCTGCATCCGTTGGTCACCTCACACAGCAAGTGGACTTAGTTTCAGCTTCGGCTGAAACAACAGGAATAGTTAATCAGTCTGCATTAAGTCTTCCCTTTACCCCCAGATTGGTATCACCTACTAGTGGTGCGATTTCTTGCCCGATTGCTGAGCCTAATGCGACCCATGGAGCTACTAACAGGTGTAATTTACAGACGGGTTTAACCGTGGGTTCAGTTCACAAAGATGCGCTGGGTCTACCTTCAGTCGATAATAAATCTACTCCTCTGGCATCAGCAACATCGGTGAGCTCATCCGGTGAAAATGTACAGTTCGCCGACACTCTGCAAGACTCAGGTAATATCTTTTCAATGTTACCTGGTTTAAAAGACTATTTAGATAACTATTTAAAAGCTTGTTCTCCTGGCACGGCCTTAGAGCAACAGAGTGCGGGGGTACATGAGGCTAATATTAAAGACGCAGTCACGTGTGAGTTGACCCCATTGGGGCTACATTTAAGCCCTGCAACTAAGGAAAAAATAATCAAGGGTGAATACATTGATATTTTGACTCTGTTACCAATGCTTAGAGTGCAAAAGAAGGAAGGTGACCCTCTGAAAGAGGGTGATAAAAAGCGTACAGTGCCTAGGAGTTTTCAGAATTGGTTGCAAGCGTTTTGCATTTATGCGAACATTGTTTGTTCCAAGTCCCCTGAGAAGGGTCCCGGTCTTTTTAAGCATTTAAACTCAGTGGCTGATGCTTACAAGACATATGGGGGACTTGGATGGTATTTTAACGATGACAGGTTTCGTCAGAAAATATCCATCCACAAAAGCCTTCAGTGGGGAGTCAAGGATGTGGATCTTTGGCTCTCTATAATGTCAGCCAGATCACATCAGGAAATGTATGGGTTTTCGGCCAAGGCCCCCATTTCTTCTTCGGCCCAATCTAACAACCCCTGCTGGGCTTTTAATGAGGGATCATGCAAATGGCAAAGTAACTGTCTCTTTCGACACGAATGCTCACTATGCAATGGGCCACATCCCTCCACAAGATGCAGCAGGCGTTTTCTCGGCGGCTTCAACAAACAGGGCAATAAGTTTGGGGGGTTCAGGTCTGACAACCCCAATTATTTTGCCCGAAATGCTGCCTTTTCTAAAAATGTATCCAAATAGGTTTAACTCTAGGATAATTGAGACGGGTTTTGGGATCCCCTTTGAAAGCAAGGAGGTTCTGTCAGCATTCCCTAAGAATTTACCTTCCATTTCGGTTGCCCCAGATTTAGCAAAGGACAAATTGTTTAAAGAGTTGGCGGAAGATAGGATTGCAAGCCCCTTTTTATATCCCCCACTCCCAGGTTTTCGATGTTCACCTTTAGGTATGGTCCCAAAGAAAGAGCCTAATCAGTTTAGGCTCATTCACCATCTGTCATTTCCTTTTGGCAATTCAGTAAATGATGATATTGATGCCAATTTGTGCACAGTACATTACGCTTCATTTGACAAGGCACTTTCCATGTTGAAGCAGACTGGACAGGGGTCCCTATTAGCTAAGTGTTATATCAAATCTGCATTTAGGTTACTTCCAATTAATCCATCCTGTTGGCATCTAATGGATTTCCAATTTGAGGGAAGCTTCTTTTATGACAAATGTCTGCCGATGGGCTGTAGCATTTCTTGCTATTACTTTGAAGTATTTGCGACATTTCTTCAATGGGTGACACAGGAGCTGGCTGATTCCAGATGGATTTTACATTATTTAGACGACTTCCTTTTCATGGGAAACGCACTTTAACACTCGTGATGGTCGTTTCGAATATCTTGTAATGCCCTTGGCCTTTGTAATGCTCAAGTTCCAAGAGTTCGTAACAACATCTTCTGAGACCTGCTAGGTATCACCGTGGTCTTCGTATAGTCTTGCACATTAATTTTCATGTGCAACAAGTTTTATTATGAGTAAAAGAAAACAACTTATATTCTAAGCTGTAAAAATGTTATTTGAACTTTTTCAAATAACCTTTCTTGGCTACATTCATATCGACCTGCTCAAGTTTTGGCCATTGAAAACTGGAGCCATTTAAAGGTTCATTGGCTTTGCTAACTATTATAGACCGTTTATCAAAGGGTTCTCTTCAATCATTTCTCTATCCTAGCATTTAAACAGTAAAGGAAGCCTCTGCCTCGGCTTCAGTTTTAGTTACTGGATCCCAGACTTCCTTTTATATTGAAGTAGACGCCTCCATTTGGATGCCGGAGCTGTCTTTCTCAAAGACAACGTATCAAAGGGAAACTCATCCTTGCGCTATTTTTCTAAAAATTCCTAACCACCCATGGGAATTATGATGGCGGTAATCGGAACTCTCACCATCAAGTTGGCTCTTGAGGAGTGGTGCCGCTTGTTAGAAGGCACTTTTTACCTATTACCATCTTTACTGATTATAAAAACCTTGAATACACTAAAACCATAGGAGGTAAAACCTTGCTAAGCCGTTTCCTTATTCTTTTCTGGTTCAACTGTGTATCAACTATCAAACAGGTTCCAAAAATAAAAAAGCATGCCTCTCTGATCCTTTGTTACTTCAGACTCTTCTGATGGGATAAAGGTCCCATTACTCCTGCAACAAAAATCTAGCCTACCTACTCCTAACTTAATCCCAAATTCAAATAGCACAGGAGTCTGCTCCTTCTGAGACTCCTCCTGGCACAATCTTTTATACCTTTTCTCTTAGGAATACATCCTTCAACAAACTCATTGTTCCAAGCAGACCAGACAACCTGGAATGAGTAAACATTTTGTCTTCTTGCCTGCTCTTTCTGGTGGCCAACCATGAGAAGGGATGTTAAAGATTTTATTCAAGCAGTTTTCAGTCTAAATCTCCTACAACTTACTCTGTGGACTACTTTCAAGTCATTCATCCCGACCATGGACCATTTGTTAATGGATTTTATTGTGAGCTCCCTCCTCCAAAAGAACACTGTTATTTTGGTAACTGAAGACCACTTAAGCAAAATGGCCCGTTTTGTTCCCCTCCCAAAGACCATCTCAGTGCACCTAGCTCAATTATTTATCTTTATATTTTTGCCTTCCTATTGAGAATAGTGTCTGACAGAGAACTAAAAATGTTTTCTAAATTTTGGAGAGCACTATGTAAATCTATGGGGATTAAATTCTCCAGTATCTGGTCCATTAGAAAGGTTTTAGTCCTGAGGAGAGATCATGGATTAAACACCTTGCATGCTCGTCGATTGATCAAGACTTTTCAAAGGAGCTTTCCAGATAAAACCTGGTCTGTTGGGTCCGGTGGCCCATAGAGGGGGGTACTGTCAGGAACTACCTGCGCTCGGTCCGCGCTTGTGAGTACCCCAGCTATCAAGGCTATATTCGTTGCAGTCTCAATGTCATTTTATTTGTTCCCTAGGTTCATTTATCTAAAAATTTACATACTTGTCATTAATCTCCATTATGTTCTCACCTCTCTACTCTTTCATGCTCCGTGCACTATATCAGCTCCTCACAAACACCACACTTGCTTATTTATCAAACACAAATAAACAACAACAACTCAGTGCATAACTATAGACAGGGGGACTAAAGGTGGCCATACTATAGAATGGATAAGGGTTAATCCCGTCGCTCTATGATGGGATTTACCCATTATCTTCAAGTGTATGGGCTTTTCCCGACGACCGTAGCCGCCCACTACAGTCGGTCGGGAAAGACGGAAATTTCCGTTGGTCGTTATCGGCTCCCTTTACTTTAACAAAGGGAGCCGATATGATGTTTATGTGTATGGCCATACGATGATGATCCCCATACGGCGTATGGGGATCGGCGTTTACATGTGTGGCGGTTCCCAACACAATGTGGCTACACATGTACAATCCTGGGGCCCGACACATGATGCACTATGGTATGCATGGCTAATAATTGTGCTGTGTATGGGCAATTTGTCAGCTGAAACAGACATTCGGCCGACCAGATTGGTGGATCTTAACGAGCCTGACCGAACGGCTTGGCAGCCGACAAGTGCACATATGGCACAATATCGCCCGATCAGCAGTGAATACACAACGTGCGTCACAGGTCGGGCCACGTGATTGCACATGTGTATGCACCTTAAGATGGCCCGCCATTTTGCAGAACCTGTTTCAACAGCTGATTGTGCGTTTGTAAGTAAAGGTTCACAGGTCCGTTTACTGGTGTTTTTAAACAGATGATCGATGCCTTACTTACAGTACAACATCTGATCATGGTACTGGGTCTGTTGCTTGGGGGGCCTGGACCGCAGACCTTAGCGCCTAATACATATGGTTCTATATCCTCTAACCTTTTATCCATTCCGCTAAATCCCATCTTGTGCTTTGTTGCTTAATGTTCAGTCCCTTGCAACAATCCACTATTATTCATGACTTTTCTGCTTTAAAATGTTCACCATCATTCCCTAACTGAAACCTGGCTCCTCCCACTGGTGTAGCTACCAGGGTCGCAAAGGTTGCAATGTGACTGGGCCTACTTACACTGGGGGCCCCAAAAAGCCATTTTTCGGTAAGTGGCAGTCTAGGCCATTCCGGTACAATGCCCGCCTCCTTGCACTTCCGTACTGAAACAATGGCACCTTGCCCACGCACAGGATGGTGGCACTCCGCCTGCTATTAGGAAATTTCAGTTCAGGAACACTCTAGCACACTGCGTTGGCTTGCTGCCAGACAATCGATAGGTGCTATCCCTCAGCTCTTACCCACGAGCTTGAATAATTCCAGAACAAAGATACAAACGAGGGAGCACACATAAGTGTAATTCAATATTTATTGTGAACAACACACGACGTTTCGGGATGGCAATGTCCCTTCTCAGGTATAAATAGTGCACAGTGAATTACAAACCTATATCCTAAGTCCCAACCCCTGGCCATGTGGCAATGTGAATGACAGGCCAGAGCATCAAAGTTAGGTGTACAAACCAAGCCAAACAAAGTGCAAATGCTTACTAAATAAAGTGAATAAATATAATTAAATACAATAAAAAATCTAGTGTAGTAGCATAAAATTTCAATACTTAAAACAGCAGTAAAACCATAATGATGTTTTACTGCTGTTTTAAGTATTGAAATTTATGCTACTACACTATATTTTTCTTAACACTGTTTATTATCCTATACTGGCTTTTAGTACACTATATGAAGATTTTTAACACTAAGTGAATAAGGGTTATTGTATTTATATGAACACTGTTATTGTTGTGACTGATATTTATTATATTAGAGATTTTTTATGTGATTTAATTATATTTATTCACTTTATTTAGTAAGCATTTGCACTTTATTTGGCTTGGTTTGTACAGCCTCACTTGATGCCAATGGCCAGGGGGGGGACTTAGGGGATATATGTTTGTAATTCACTGTGCATTAGTTATACCTGAGGAAGGGACTTGCCGTCCCGAAACGTTGTGTGTTGTTCACAATAATATTGAATTTACAACTTATAGTGTGCTCCCTCGTTTGCATCTTTGTTCTGGTATTGGAATTTCCAAACCCGAAAGTACTGAGTTAGGACAGTTGGGCTTAGGATTATAATGCATGTCTAAAACATGGGCAGGTTTTCTGTTGGCTTAGGCTCTTTAATAGGATGGGTTGTACCTCAATGAGGTTGTGCCATTTTAGGGGAGAAGAGTTTGAGATGTTTAAACTAGGTTCGGCAAGGCTGGGGTTATACTTACCTCTCTTTAAAGGGTATGTCCACCTAAGCTACTTTCGGTGTTTTTTATTGAAGAACAGAAGGCAAAGGAGCTATGTCTTACCTCCGTTCTCAATAATACCTGCAGGAGCCAAGGTAAGAAAATTCCGGTCTCACGCTCTCTGATAGGTCCGATGGACTTGTATGCTATGCGTCGGGGCCTGTCAATAGATCAGTGGTGGAGCGCAAGACGGGTATGTTTCTAACCTTCGCTCCTGCAGGTTTTATTGAAGAACGGAAGGAAGACATAGAGCTCCTTTACCTCCCATTTTCAATAAAAAACTGAAACCCCAAAAGTAGTTTTCTTAGGTGGACATACCCTTTAAGGTGCTGCAGGTGTATTGATTGGTGCTGGTTACTCCCCCCCCCCCTTCTTTTATCTTCTGCCTAGTTTACAAGGCCAGCTCGTCCGGATTGTGGCTGAGTCATGAGGGAATGAGGGACTCTGAGAAGAACATGCAGTGTTAGAAAACAGCTGCGCATCGTTACAAATGGTGTCTGAGGAAGCGGCCTGTACTGAAGCTTCACCAAAAAAAGACGAAAAAACGACCAGGGAAGGGTAAGGAGAAAGGGAAACTGCCAAAAAGGGCTAATAAAAACTGATCAGTACCAGGAAATTAAGTCCCTCCACACCCAGCAGACGGAGGATCATTTTTGGCCTATGGCTTCCCCCGTTTTAGATGACATGCCTGGGTGCAGTTCTTGGTCTTGGAGGATGCTATTATGGGAAAGAAGATTCCGGTTAGACAAACTGAATTTCAATCAGGGGGATAACAGGCTGCATCCGTTGGTCACCTCACACAGCAAGTGGACTTAGTTTCAGCTTCGGCTGAAACAACAGGAATAGTGTAATCAGTCTGCATAAGTCTTCCCTTTACCCCCAGATTGGTATCACCTACAGTGGTGCGATTTCTTGCCCGATTGCTGAGCCTAATGCGACCCATGGAGCTACTAACAGGTGTAATTTACAGACGGGTTTAACCGTGGGTTCAGTTCACAAAGATGGCGCTGGGTCTACCTTCAGTCGATAATAAATCTACTCCTCTGGCATCAGCAACATCGGTGAGTCATCCGGTGAAATGTACAGTTCGCCGACCCTCTGCAAGACTCAGTAATATCTTTTCAATGTTACTGTTAAAAGACTATTTAGATAACTATTTAAAAGCTGTTCTCCTGGAACGGCCTTAGAGCAACAGAGTGCGGGGGTACATGAGGCTAATATTAAAGACGCAGTCACGTGTGAGTTGACCCCATTGGGGTACATTTAAGCCCTGCAACTAAGGAAAAATAATCAAGGGTGAATACATTGATATTTTGACTCTGTTACCAATGCTTAGAGTGCAAAGAGGAAGGTGACCCTCTGAAAGAGGGTGATAAAAAGCGTAACGTGCCTAGGAGTTTTCGAATTGGTTGCAAGCGTTTTGCATTTATGCGAACATTGTTGTTCCAGTCCCTGAGAAGGGTCCCGGTCTTTTTAAGCATTTAAACTCAGTGGCTGATGCTTACAAGACATATGGGGGGACTTGGATGGTATTTTAACGATGACAGGTTTCGTCAGAAAATATCCATCCACAAAAGCCTTCAGTGGGGAGTCAAGGATGTGGATCTTTGGCTCTTCTATAATGTCAGGCAGATCACATCAGGAAAGTATGGGTTTCGGCCAAGGCCCCCATTTCTTCTTCGGCCCAATCTAACAACCCCTGCTGGGCTTTTTAATGAGGGATCATGCAAATGGACAAAGTAACTGTCTCTTTCGACACGAATGCTCACTATGCAATGGGCCACATCCCTCCACAAGATGCAGCAGGCGTTTTCTCGGCGGTTCAACAAACAGGGCAATAAGTTTGGGGGGTTCAGGTCTGAAACACCCAATTATTTTGCCCGAAATGCTGCCTTTTTCTAAAAATGTATCCAAATAGGTTTAACTCTAGGATAATTGAGACGGGTTTGGGATCCCTTTGAAAGCAAGGAGGTTCTGTCAGCATTCCCTAAGAAGTACCTCCATTTCGGTTGCCCCAGATTTAGCAAAGGACCAAATTGTTTAAAGAGTTGGCGGAAGATAGGATTGCAAGCCCCTTTTATATCCCCCACTCCCAGGTTTTCGATTGTTCACCTTAGGTATGGTCCCAAAGAAAGAGCTTAATCAGTTTAGGCTCATTCACCATAGTCTGATTTCCTTTTGGCAATTAGTAAATGTGTATTGATGCCAATTTGTGACAAGTACATTACGCTTCATTTGACAAGGCACTCACTGTTGAAGCAGACTGGACAGGGGTCCTATTAGATAAGTGTTTATATCCAAATCTGCATTTAGGTTACTTCAATTAATCCATGCCTGTTGCATCTAATGGATTTCCAATTTGAGGGAAGCTTCTTTTATGACAAATGGTCTGCCGATGGGCTGTAGCATTTCTTGCTATTACTTTGAGTAAGATTTGCGACATTTCTTCAATGGGTGACACAGGAGCTGCTGATTCCAGATGGATTTTACTTATTTAGACGACTCCTTTTCATGGGGCCTGCGAATCTTCACACTGTCTCAGATCATTTAAAGCATTTCTTTTCATAGCCAAAAAATTTGGTATTCCCATAGCACAGGAGAAGTGGTGCAACCTACCACTCAGTTGCAATTGTTGGGATAAATGATTGACTCTGAAAGGATGGAGTTTCGTTTACCTGAGGATAAGCTGGTCAATCTAAGGATGCTTGTTTAGAAGGCTTGCTGTGTAAAAAGATAAAGGTAAAGGAGTTGCAGAGTTTATTGGGTCATTTGAATTTGCCACTAAAGTGATCCTATGGGACGGGCTTTTAATAGAAATGTATCTTTGTCTCAATGTAATCTGCACATCCTAACTGACAGTCAGACTTTCAGAGCAGAAAAAGCTGATTTAAAATTGGGACGCTTTTCTTGTTAAATTTAACGGCAATAACAAATAGCAGGAGGATTTAGGGATAATGAAACGTACATTTATGTACGGATGCCTCATCATCATTTGTGTTGTGGTGGTTATTTAAGGGTAAAGGTTCTCGTCCCAGGCCTACCATGGGCAGGGCTGTAACTACTTAAATAATCTTGTTTTTTGGAAATTATCCAATCTTCTTTGCTATTTCAGTCTGGGGCCAATTTTTAGCGAAATAGCAACATTCTTTTTTTGTGTGACAATGAAGGGTTGTGTTGTCCTGAACTCATTGCCACAAAATCCCCCCAGTATTCAGGTTCTTAGGCGGATTGTTTTAAAGGCCTTACGCTATAACATTTGGATATAAAGCAAAACATGTACCAGGTTATACTAACTCTGTGGCCGATGCTTCTCCTGTTCATAGTTGGGTCAATTTCGGTTTGTGGTGGAGGAGGAATCGGAGGAGGTCGGGGAGCTTTATCTCTGCGATCTCTGAGAAGATATTTCAACCTCAGTGATGGCTTTATGGCGTCGCTCGGTCGCAGACAAGACCTGGTGCTTATCGGTCCAGTTGGAGTAAGTGGCCTGCCTTCAAGCATAAGCATGGATTGCGTTGACAGGATAATGAGTTGATTGCTTTTTCGTACTTCAATTGGCTGAAAAAGGGTTAAGCACAGCTAGATTAAAAAGACACTACCGGGGTTTCATTTTTTCTTAAACTGCATGGCTTGGGGGATGTTACAAAAATGCACGCTTTAGTTCAAATGTTGAAAGGTCTAAGCAAACTTCACCAAAACAGAAGTAGAAAACCTTGACCAGGGGTGCCCCTACCATGAAGCAAACTGAAAACTTTGCTCAGGGCGCACCCCTGCAGAACACTTAAAAGGCAAAAAAAATTTTTTTTGATTTTTGTTGGTCTGAGGTATTTCTCACTTGTTTTGGTGGGTTGAAGAGCCTTTTAGGCCTCTGAGAAGTGTAGAAAAGAAACTTAACCATGCCATAGCGAAGTTTGCTAGTTTCTCAAACTTCCCACATACAGGCACGTAGAACATAGAGAGGATGGTATTCACCTCTCAGATATTAGGTATTGATATTTTTGCCTGGGCTTACAAACGTTGATTGAGAGTGGTCTTACAATTCTGTTTTCGCCACCCACGAGTCGTGTCTATAGGGTGGCGTTGGAGGATATTTGAAGTGGTTCATCAAGGGGCTGGACTTTAAGAGTCAGTGCTGGTTAAGAAAAGTCTTATTTAGGGGCAGTCCATCTTTAGGGCTGGCTCAGGTAAGTGTATATTAAAGAAAAGTTGATATGGTAAAAATTGTTTAGTATACAAGAAGGTTTAATAAATAAATAAAAACGTGTGCCGTTTTCCAACCTCTAAGTACGTGTCTGCCTATTTATTAATCTGCCCACTTTATTAATCTATCATTTAAAGTTTATAACATGCTCATCGTTATGTTAATTAGAATGTAAGGCGGGCCTACCTATCCAATGCAAATGGCCACAGCACAGAGCCCAGATTTCTGGGCTGAAAGTAAATCAACACAGCCAGGCAGAGATGGGTGAGTTAAAGAGAAAAGTGTAGTTTTACCGGTCTCTCGCTCCTCCGCTCTTCTTTTGACAGGTCCCACATACTGGTAGCCATGGGCTTTTTTTTTTTTACATACTGGAATTATTCTAGTACTAGAATAAGCCTGTTACAATAACAGGCGCATAGAAGCCCAGAGTGCCTCTATCCTCCATGTCCCAAGGCCACAGTTCCTTTAGTGTCCCAGACCCAGGGCCCCCCTCTGTCCCAGCCCCCCCTCTGTCCCAGACCCAGTGCCCCCCTCTCTGTCCCAGACCCAGGGTCCCCCCTCTCTGTCCCAGACCCAGGGCCCCCACTCTGTCAGAGATCCAGAGTCCCCTCCCTCTGTCCCAGACCCAGGGCCCCTCTCGCCCCAGATCAGGCCCCTCCTCTGCCCCAGATCAGGGCCCCTCTCTGCCCCAGACTCAGGGCCCCTCTGTCCCAGACCCCCCCCTCTGTCCCAGACCAGCCCCCCTCTTCCCAGCCCCAGGGTCCCCTCCTCTCCCAGGTCCCACCACCTCTGTCCCAGACCCAGGGCCCCCCATCTGTCCCAGACCCCCTCTCTGTCCCGAGACCCAGGACCCCTCTGTTCCAGACCCAGGTTCCCTCACTCTGTCCCAGACCCAGGTCACACCACCTCTGTCCCAGACCCAGGCCCCCCCGTCTGTCCCAGACCCAGGGCCCCTCCTCTGCCCCAGACCCAAGGCCGCCCTCTGTCCCAGACCCAGGGTCCCCCACTCTGTCCCGAACCAGGGCCCTCCCTCGTCCCAGACCAGGGCCCCCCCTCTGTCCAGACCCAGGGCCCCCTCTGTCCCAGACCCAGGGCCCCATCTGTCCCAGACCCAGATTCCCTGTCTGTCCCAGACCCAGGGCCCCCCCTATCCCAGACCCAGGGCCCCCCCACTCTGTCCCAGACCCAGAGTCCCCCGTCTGTCCCGACCAGGACCCCTCCACTGCCCCAGACCCCGGGCCCCCCTGTCCCAGACCAAGGTACACAACCATCTGTCCCAGACCCCAGCCCCCTCTTGTCAAGATCCAGAGTCCCATCTGTCCCAGACCCATGGCCCCTCCTCTGCCCTAGACCCAGGGCCCGCCTCTGTCCCAGACCCAGGGTCTCCCACTCTGTCCCAGACCCAGGGCCCCCCTCTGTCCCAGACCCCCCCCCTCTGTCCAGTCCCAGGGTCCCCCACTCTGTCCCAGACCCAGGGCTCCTCCCTGCCCAGATCTAGCCCCCCCTGTCCCCGACCCAGGATCCCCCCACTTTGTCCCAGACCCAGGGTCCCCCCTCTGTCCCAGACCCAGCCCCCCTCTGTCCCAGACCCAGGCCCCCCTCTGTCCCAGACCCAGGGCCCCCCTACTGTCCCAGACCCAGCCCCACCTCTGTCCCAGACCCAGGGCCCCCCACACTGTCCCAGGTCCCACCCCCTCTGTCACAGACCCAGCCCCCCCTCTGTCACTCTGCTTTACAGCCAGCCCTGACACCTTTGGTTAATAGGAGGTTAATTTAGCATGGTGTCATGTCAGTGAGCAGTTCTGACTCCCCCATGTCTAGTACAACCCTCTTCCTCACAACCCCCCACAGACACATGATTAATATCATTGGGGTCCAGGACAACCACACACACCCCACCAGCTACCCCCTGCCTCACTGTCCCCCATCCAGAGATCTTAGAACATAACTGGTGTGTGTACAGTTTATTGGTGTCAGACCCAGTAATGCAGCATGGACAGGAATTTTCACACTGTGAAGAGTTAATTTAAGAAATCAACCCACCCAGAGCGGCTGCAGCCCATCAGCAACTCATTCCTGTCCCGTTCACCCCCAGTCCTGTACCAGTGAGGGGAAGTGGCTCAGGCTGTTGTACATCACAGGGAAGTTGCTGCACACTCCTTTCTCTCTGGCTTCTATGCAGTAAGTTCTCAGGTCCCGGTCTGTGGTCCCGCCCCTTAATGCAAACTTGTGATCTGATTGGCTGTTCTGCTCTGAAGTGAAAAGAAGCAGCCAATCAGGTAGATTGGCTGCTTCTTTTATTCCAGAGCAGCCACACACACACGGACGCACACTTGCATTTTATTATATAGGATTATAAGACCCATGGTTATCTTTTCCTGAACCCGACCCGCATCGCATTCACACTCCATGGTTGCCTGAACCCAACCCACAGTTATTCGACCCAGGACTCTCTAGACTCTCTCTCTACACATTAGCAGGTGACAGAGTAGCCAGTTGGTAGACTAGTTTCTTTTGTTTCTTTTTTGATCCCTTGGCAGGTTCAGTCTCTACCATTTGTTACATTTTACTCCTCTGCTTTTTCTTGGCTGCTTTTACTGCAGTAAGGAATTCATGTTTTAGTAAAAATGAGGACATGACAACCTAGGCCATGACCTAGGTGGTTTTACGGGAAATTTGGCCATCTTTGTCTCCTACACCATTAGGAAATTAGGAGAATAGAACTTCAGCCTACAATGCTGACAAATTTCTTCCTGCTGATTCCTAGAAAAGCCTGTTTTCTGGCTGCACTACTTCTCACAATAGCCTGCTGGTCTGGCGCACAATACAAAGGATAATTGTCATTCCCATCATGCTAAAGTCAGGATGCAAGGGCCTCATATGCCAGAAATCTATGATGGGGGAACGAAAGGTAAATAAAGTTATATATCATCTTACATACACTGGACATGTCATATCTTTTACATACATGTACTGCACAGACTTCACCACTATCCACCTTACAGAAATTACTCATACATCACCACCTCCTCAGCACCCACATTTTCTTTTTTATAAAAATACTTAATAGTTATTAGCAGCCATTCAGTAGATGACATGCTCCTCCTGAAGTTTGTATTCTGCATTTTCAGAATATCCTTCATCTTTTGCACTAAATACAGAAATACAGTATTTCAATATACCTGTTTAGTTACTAATGTGAACATGTCAATAGGTAAACATGTGTATAAAATATGTACATATCTTACCTCTGGATGGACATCCTGGTGTAAGAAAGGAACCCGTCAGGATGCTCTCTTGCTAACAAACACACCTTTAACTATGACCTGTTCTGTTCGAACCCCTTTCATTTCCTGGCTCTTGGATCTCCGAACATGATACTGCAGTTGAAGTCTCGATTACGCACGCAATATCTTTCTCTCATTCGTTGCATTCCTCAGGACGGGGGTGGGTGGGGGTGTGTGACGAACAGTATTCAATGTAAAACGCCATAGACAATATCTGAAATTGCACCCCCAATTTCGATGATTTCACCCTAATTGCATGTCAAGCAGCATGGTAGCTTCCACATTGTTTCACTGTTCTGGTACTCGCAGAGTTAATTCATGTTTCCCAAAGCCAGGGCCATTTGTGTTAAATTAGCTGACTTAGCAGGAGGTCTAACTTCAATAGTGCAAGGTGTGAATATATAAACAAAGTCCCAGACAAATAGACACCAGAACTAGCAGGGAATCTCCTAGTAGAGAATTGAACAGAAACCAACTGGCAGATCAAAGGCAATTCATATTCCTTAATAATTCCGGATGTAGAATTTTTCAGGTTTTCATAAAATAACCCCAGTTATCCAGTAATTATTCTACATTTATAGAGACCTGACACAATATCATAGCCCAAGCCCAACTTGGGATATTATCCTTCTTAGGTCTGGATACCCCAGATATGTCGTATTTGGTCTTGTTGTTGGGAAAAAATAGTTATGGACCATCAGGATATTATGTTGAATGTGACATGTATGGTTCATGGATTATGGCCGGGGGTTGGAATTCGATATTTGAAATTCCCTCCAAAACTTGGAACCAACCTTCTGGGGCAGAACCAAGTCCCACCCTCTAGGGACCAGACCACTCCCATTTCTGAGAAGAAAGGATAAAATGGAACTGGGTCTCATCCCAAGGAGTCGTCATAACATCTACAAGAACATCTGGAATAACATCTAGCCAACTGGACAGACCGTATTGGCTTAAACCGGACTTATCATTTGGACTATTATTTTCCCAATAACTGGATTATCCAGTTCTGGACTCTTCTCATGGACTATTCAGATGCCAATTATCTCTAAGTATTTCTTCTTACCCCAATTCTATCCTTACTTGTGTTACTGCTTTATGTTCAGTGATTTATTATTTCTTTATATTTTATGCACTATTTTTAACAAATTTTAATAAAGATAAAAATCATTTATAGGCTATTGTCCTATTCTGAGTATATCCAAAACAAACTGTGTCTTCGAAGTACGTACTATAGAGAAGTATTGTGTAGGTATATAGAGATACTGTATAACTGTGTATAGAATATTAGGTGTGAAAAAAACCAATTCCTTACAGGTTGTTAGAAGTAGGGGAGCGGATATCCCCAAATAGGTAACGGTCATTCCGTGTTTAATGGGAGGTGGTGGCAGTGAGTATATTGATATTTAGTAATATTAATTGTGTAATATATAGTTTGTTCACCAAACCACAGGGTCTGATCTGTTCCGTCCGTGTCGGTCGCTTGGAGTGTGTTTTCCGGTAACGGATAGGTGGTTGGGGGTTTGGGACCGGGGGGTTTGGACAATTGGTTGGCAGCGTTTGGGATATTTGTGTTATACTCAGAATCTCTAATATACAGTGTTAACTAAGTAACTGTAGAGCAGAACCCAAGTTCTGTGGTTAATAGCCGGTGCATTAGAATATATACTGAACAGGTAGACACACAGTGCCCTTCCCAAAATCTTTTCTTACTTTTTCTACTTGGCAAAATGTCTGAATCCGTGAATTATAGAAACATGAGTCTGGATGACTTAATCGTTGTTTGCCAAAGCAGGCACATGATTCCTATCGAAAAGGAGGGAGGAGCTGATTCGTGAATTAATGGAGGCAGATTTCCAAGCACAGGAATGCTGGATGAGCCTACAACAGGAATCACTCACTACGACCTGGATTCAAATGATATTGTCCAGCCTGGAATACCATCAAGGACTGTATCACCATTACCCTGTGTGTGTTGCAGCTACAGAGTCTCCTCAGTCAGGCAGTGTTGCAAAAGTTAAGCGACACTAACCCAATGAGAGTACCTGCAATTTCTGGAACGCCAGCGTCAGCAGCAAGCCGAAATGGAGGAGCGACGGCTGAGGTGAGAGTGCGAGGACGGGGCTGAGCGTGCCGAGCGACAAGTGCACGACAATATGAAAGGAAATGGCCAAACTGCGGCCAGTCCGCCCACAGTTTCATCAACCAAGTTCCTGGAGCAGGAGGAACAAGTTTGCCAGTGGTCCACAAGTTAAATTTGCAGCAATGGAGAAGGATACAGACATTGATTTGTTCTTACGCTCTTTTGAGAGAGCCTGCCGTCAGTATCGTCTGTTCAGGAGGATTGGGCCAGCATCTGATCCACGTCTGCGCTACAAAGCCCTGGATGCTTTTATAGAGTTACCGGAGGAAGGAGGATAATGATTATGGAGCTATCAAGGCTGCTATCCTAGCCAAGTACCAGTTGACCCCAGAGGTTTATCGTACAAGGTTCCGGTCCGTACAAAAGGAAATCCAACGCCACACTCCAAATCACCAGATGGTTAAAGTGAACAACGCGGATTGTTACTGCGTTCAGGGATACCGGAGCAGACATCACTTTGGTTCACTAACCGGTTGCAAAAGAAAACATCCTCCCGGATAAGCACCTGACCCTCCCAGGAATAGGGGCACCCTTCCAAACATCGCCCAGGCCGAGTGGAAATCGACTGGGGGGTTGGAAAGCAGGAGAAAGTAGTGGGTATCTCGGATGATATCCTGCCCAGTGTTGTTGGGGACAAGATTTTAGGCACATAGTGGCCCAGTATCAAACGCCGAAAGCATACCCGGAGTCCGAAGCTAAAGGTTCAACTCACTCAAGGTATTGTGCTACCGTGCGTTAGAACAGCTGGAGCAGGAAGGGGTTTGACAGGACCTAGTTCACAGGTACCTGGGGTAAATGTGCAATGTGATAATTATTGTGTATCTAACATTAAGCCTGTATTGGAAGGAATGCATGTATAAGTAATGTTAAGGATGCCAATGATTGTACTTGTGAATGTTGTACGGAAGTAGCAGTTACTGGTAGTACTGCTCAGGTCTGGGGTTCAGTGTTGAAAGAGGAAGTCCCAAGATATCCATTTCAGCTCTGACCTCAGACATGTATTGTCAGCAGTTGACCCCTGTGTACAGGGCAACTGTGAAACTGGTAGTGGCGCCTGGATTGACGCACTACACAGTAACCCCAGTCTGGAGTCACCCGGAGAAAGGCTTCTGAGTCACTACCAGAGGGGGCAGCCTCCATGTTATGTGTGGAAGGTGATAAGTGTCTAATATATGTATTACATGTTAAAAATGTGAATGTTATAAATGAAAATGTGTTACCTGTGTTAACGGTCACCACAGTGTTGGAAGGACTGCTAGGGAAGGTCCATTGGAATCAGAGCAGGAGACGCTATTTACAAGTTCGTTCCATGTTCTGATCCAGTTGACTCAACCCCTGCCAAGCTTCACCAACTACCACAGGACAGTTGCTGGAACTGTGATGCAGACTCTGATGAGATACAATGCAGACTGACAGCACACTGAATGAGTTGGGAACTTCAGAGAGAGCAGTAGGGAATGTTAGGTTTCCCTGGATATCACCCTGGTTTACGTCAGGGTTGCATAGGGCAGAGTGACTGGGAAGGGGCTGGGAGACCAGAGTAGGAGTCCGATAGTGCCAGAACCAGTAAGGCCCGAGTGTATGTATGACTAGAGAGGGAGGTGAGGAGGATAGCTTTCCCAGAGATCTCCCTGGTTCGATCTAGGGACTTAGTGCAGAGTAAACTGGGAAGGAGGGCTGGGAGACCAGAGCAGGAGTCCGACAGTGCCAGAACCAGCTAAGCCCAAGTCAGGGATTGTAGAGGGGGTGATGTTGTTGTCCGACTGAAGGAGACAAGGGCAGCTTTGGGCAGGTGAACTAACCAAAGAACCTGTTAAATCTTATAAAGGATTGTGTAGGGAAACAGGGATGTTCCCAGGTAACACACAGAGATCTGACTGTACTGGAAGAGCCACAGTATTGGTCTCTGTCTCAAGAGGAACCAGAAAGTATGTGGCAGGAGGGTGGTGAAAGTGTAAAAATTGTAAAAATGTTGGTACAAACAGTGTTAACTGGGATTTGGCCAACAGGGCATTCTGGGAAATAGAGTCCCGATGCTTAGTGAACGCAGCAGCCATATTTCCAACCCTTTGTTTACACAAGCAACCAGGGGGTGATGTTAATGACAAAGCTCTCAGTGCTGACATGGTTTATCCGCAGGTAATGAGAATGAAGTTGTGGTACAGGTCAGGAAGATGGTTGTGTTGGAGATGATCATTGTTAATACAGTGTATAGAGGGTGACCAGTCTGCCATTGGTAACAAAATGAGTCCCAACGCCAGCACAGCTCGTGCCTATAGCATTGTGACTGGAGGGAGTGTAAAACCCAAAAAAAGAAAATATGTTTCCCAGCAATGTAATGTAACATGTCATAAAAGGAGAAAGCCACCATGGCGCCAAGGGAAGTTGGTCGCAACGGTCTAGGTTGTGTAAAACCAACCCTATGCGACAGCTATGAGGGGAGGTGTGACGAAAAGATATTCAATGTAAAAGCCATAGACAATATCTGAAATTGCACCCCAATTTTCGATTATTTCACCTAATGGCATGATCAAGCAGCATGGTAGCTTCCACATTGTTTCACTGTTTCTGGTACTCGCAGAGTTAATTCATGTTTTCCCAAAGCCAGGGCCATTTGGTGTTAAATTAGCTGACTTAGCAGGAGGTCTAACTTCAATAGGTGCAAGGTGTGAATATATAAACAAAGTCCAGACAAATAGACACCAGAACTAGCAGGGAACTCCTAGTAGAGAATTGAACAGAAAACCAAATGGCAGATCAAAGGCAATCATATTCCTTAATAATTCCGGATGTAGAATTTATTTCAGGTTTTCATAAATAACCCCAGTTTATCCAGTAATTAATTCTACATTTATAGAGGACTGACACAATATCATAGCCCAAGCCAAAATTGGGATATTATCCTTCTTAGGTCTAGGATACCCCAGATAGTCGTTATTGGTCTTGTTCGTTGGGAAAAATTAGTTATGGACCATCAGGATATTATGTTGAATGGAATGTAGGTTCATGGATTATGGCCGGGGGTTGGAATTCGATATTTGAAATTCCCTCCAAAACTTGGAACCAACCTTCTGGGGCAGAACCAAGTCCACCCCTCTAGGGACCGACCACTCCATTTTCTGAAGAAAGGATAAAAATGGAACTGGGTCTCATCCCAAGGAGTCTGTCATAAAATCTACAAGAACATCTGGAATAACATCTAGCCAACTGGACAGGACCGTATTGGCTTAACGCAGGACTTTTCATTTGGACTATTATTTTCCCAAAACTGGATTATCAAGTTTGGACTCTTCTCATGGACTATTCAGATGCCAATTATCTCTAAGTATTTCTTCTTTTACCCAATTCTATCCATCACTTGTGTTACTGCTTTATGTTCAGTGATTTATTTTATTTTCTTTATATTTTATGCCACTATTTTAACAACTTTTAATAAATGATAAAAATCATTTATAGGCTATTGTCCTATTCTGAGTATATCCCAAACAAAACCGTGTCTTCGAAGTACGCTACTATAGAGAAGTATTGTGTAGGTAGGTATAGAGATACTGTATAACTGTGTATAGAATATTAGGTGTGAATAACCAATTTCCTTACAGGTTGTTAGAAGTAGGGGAGCGGATATCCCCAAATAGGAACAGGTCATTCCGCTGTTTAATCGGGATTGGTGTGGCCGTGATATATTGATATTTAGAATATTAATTGTGTAAATATATAGTTTGTTCACCAAACCCACCGGGTCTGATCTGTTCCGTCCGCCTGTCGGTTCGTTGGATGTGTTTTCCGGTAACGGATAGGTGGTTGGGGCGTTTTGGGACCGGGGGGTTTGTGACAGGGGGAGTGGTAGGTCTTCTGTTTTCATCTATCTGCTGCTTTCAACCTGTTTCTTTTCCTATTTGAAGACCATGCTGTCCAACTTTTCCAACCCTTATCCTCTATCTGCTGCTTTCAACCTGTTTCTTTTCCTATTTGAAGACCATGCTGTCCAACTTTTCCAACCCTTATGTCTAAAGGTAGCATTCATATACAGACCCCCTTCTGCCTCAGCCACTTCCCTTACAGAGTTTGAAACCTCTCTCTCCATCTTTCTTTCCTCTGACTGTCCGGCTAAAATAGGTGACTTCAATTGTCACATTGATGACACTAAGCAATCCTGGCCCTCTCGCTTTCTCCACCTAACTTCCTCCTTCTGCCTCCAGCAGTGGACCAACAATGACCAACTTGGTCTTTTTAAAAATCTTTCTTACAGTTTGCCAGAACCTCTTTCCCTCTCTCGGATCACAATCTAATTACTTTTTCTACCACCAACTCTCCCCTCTCCTTTGATACTCCATCTAGTGTCCTTGTTCGCAACATCCGAGCAATAGACCTTCCGGCTCTATCTTCCTCTCTCAGTTCTAGCCTCGCTGCCCTCATGTCTGACTCTAACCCTGATTCCCTAATACATTCGTATAACTGTCTTATTGACTACTATTGACTCCTTTGCCCCCCTACAAGCTCACGACCGTCGCCCCACTAACCATCCTTGGCTCAATTCAGATACCAAATTTCTACACTACTGTACTTGTGCAGCTGAGCGTCTTTGGAAAAGGTCACACAGTCAGGCGGACTTTAACCACTACAAGCTCATGTTGCATGTCTTAATTCAACTCTTTCAGCAGCAAAACACTCCTATTTGAGCACACTAATAAACAATAGCAAAAATAACCCACATCGTCTATTTTCTCTATTTAACACTCTCTTGCAGCCCTCGTCATTCCATTAACACTCCTCAGGATTTTTTGCAGACTACTAAAGTATATATTATCCCCTCTAATCCCCTCACCTCAGAACAACTCACACTTTCTTCTACCTGCCCCCCACTTGCAAGTTCTGGAATCTTTCACCCGTCATCCATTCTGAAATCTTCCACCTTTTGTTTTCCTCGCCACTTACAATGTGTATCCTTGACCCGTGCCATCCTTCTTATTCAGACACTGTGCTAAAATCCTTTTCCCTGTTCTTGCTCACATTTCTAATTTCTCCCTGACTTCTGGGATTTTTCCTTCTGCCTTTAACATGTGTGGGCGTCAAACTCCACCTGTCTCTCAAACGACCTGTCTGCCTATACCGTTTGTGTCAAAACTCTTAGAAAGTCTCGTCTCTACACGCATTACTAATTACCTTCAATTTAATAACCAATTGGACCCATTGCAGTCAGGATTCCAACCAGGTCATTCAACTGAAACGTCCCTCTGCAAAGTCTCAAATGACCTGCAAACTGCCAAGGGCCAGTTCTCGCTCCTCATACTATCGGCTGCCTTTAATACTGTGGACCACTCTCTTCTTATACAAATTCTAAATTCTCTGGGAATCGAAATCAAGCTTGGTGTCTTCTTATCTCTCTAACAGATCTTTTCTGTATTTTGCGATTCCTCTCAATTTCCACTTAGTGTGAGGGTCCCTCAGGGCTCGGTTTTAGCACCCTTGCTGTTATCCCTGTACACTATCTCTCTGGGAGAAATAATCAGTTTGGATTTAACTACTGTATTCACTGATGATACCTAAATTTACTTGTCCACCCCTGCACTAACCCCTGAAGTTCAATCCCAAATCTCTTAATGTCTGCTATTTACTCCTAGATGGTGCACCATCTATCTTAAATGGAATTAATCATTCCCCCTAAATTAGGACCTAGTCCACCCTTCTCCATCTCTATTAACAATATGGTCATTTATGATGTACGCTGCCCTGGAGCAATCTTTGACTCCTCTCTTTCCTTCCATCATCACATTATCAATGTCACTAGGACGTGTAGTATTCTCCTTCACAATATTGCCAAGACCCTTTCCTCTCTCGCTCCACTACTAAAATTCTCATGCATGCCCTTATAATCTCCCGTCTTGACTACTGTAACATTCTGTTACTTGGACATCCGGCCTGTCATCTCTCTCCTCTCCAGTCTTAAACTCGGTAGCTTGGATCATCTCACTCTCCTCCAAAAGAGAACCCCCAACCCCAATACTGCAGTCCATAGGGTGGCTTCCCATCAAACAAAGAATCAAATTCAATAGCCTTCTTTTAACCTTTATATCCCTTCACTCTACTTCACCTCCCTATTTATTTTCTCTCTTGGTCCCTTATGTTCCTGGACGTGCCTTGCACTCCTTGCAAGGCAATCTTCTCTACAACCCCCCTATCAACACTGCTTCCTCCCATCTTAAAGGGTATCTACACTCCAAATTTATTTTTTTTAAATACCGGGAGGTAAAGGAGCTGTGTCTTACCTCCTGTTCTTCAATAAAAATGATTTTTTATCAGTGGAGATACCCTGTAAACCATTCTCTCTTGCTGCTCCCTACCTTTGGAACCTTCTACTGCTCACACTTCACTAGGTGACTTTCTTTAGCTCTTTTAAATCTTAACTGTTATCCCACCTTTCTGAAAACCAGCACTATTAATGATTGTTAGCTGTCTGAGAACTTTATCCCTCCCTCCACTTGTATCTGTATTTTGTCCCTCCCACTTACATTGTAAGCTCTTCGGGGCAGGGATCTCTTTCTGAATATGTCAAGGCACACCTTACTTAATTTATATATAGATATATGTATGTATTCTTAACCTTTGAAACTTTATTTAAATTTAATTGATCTGTATAATGGCTTGCACTTATGCCTGTTTGTATACTCTCAGGGAGATTCAATAAAAGTTCTTATCGTTTAAAATGGTGCTAATTTTGCCCCAACCAATCAGATCTTATTTAACATTTGAAAGCTAACATCTGATTGGTTGGGGCAAAATTAGCACCATTTTAACTTTTATTGAATAACCCTGTCTGTATTTTATAATGTACAGTGCTGCGTACCTAAGTGTTGCTTATATAAATACATTTCTATATACATACATGCTGACAAAGTTCCTCATTTAGAGTGAGGCCACACCACCACATATTAACGCACAATCTTATTGGGGGTTAAAAAGCGAACGCTAGAGTAGCACTGCTTTCCATTGCTCTGAGATCCGATTTTTGGAGAACATTTTTAGGGCGATTTGCTTACGCCCTATGGAACATTAATGAAATTGCAGCGGACTTGGCCTTAGGGTCCATATCTGCCCCTTCTTTTCCCTATTCTTCTCTCGGAAAAGGAGAAATCCAGAATCTCTGGACCCCCTGTGCAGCTCCATGATTACTGCACTGTGCAGCAAGGCCAGAAACTCTTCTTTTAACAATTTCCCACCACAAACCAAAACCGACCCGCGTCACACGATGTGTACGAATGTCCGTTAATCGTGCCATGTATGGGCACTTTATGTGCCAAAACGGCCACTTGTTCGGCGATCCACCCAGCCGGTCGGGCAACATTTCGCCAATAAAGTGCCCATTCACAGTACGATTATCAGCTGAAACGGCAGTTCGTACATTCCATGTGTCACCGTACGTGTGTACGAACCTTTATTCAGGAGCTCAGCACCATTTCCCTGTGCTGTTCGGTAAGTTAGCATGTCATGTGATCATCTCTCCCAATAGAGGCTGTTCCTGCATTGCAAAGCTTCCATTGTGTTACTTCTGGGTCCTAGTGCTACTCTCTTCAATATCTATCTTTCTTAGAATCAATTTAAATTAAAGTCAACTGTACACAACTGTACACAATTGTATAAAATATAAACAGTATAAAAAAAAAGGTGTACCACAGTCACAAGGTGATAATTTGGGTTAAATCACCAAGGTACACAATAATATAGAAAAGTAACCCAAATAAACTCAGAAAAAAATTATAAATATATTGTTTACTAAAAAAACAAAACAAAAAAAACACTGACCAATCAGATTAATATATATCATAATAATTATACCCTAAAAAACATCTACATGTATATAATAGTGAGTTATTAAATTAGAGGAAATAGCACTAGGACCCAGATAATACAGCAATAACACTGGAAGCTTTGCATTGCATGTACAGCCACCATTGGGAGAGAGGATCACATGGCATGCTAACTGCCTGAGCAGTACAGGGAACTGGTGCTGAACTACTGAAGGTTCTGCCACCTCTATCTATTGGAAAGACATTTACTCTGTTAGTTCAGCACCGCAGGACCCTGTAAGTAAAACAGAACATCTGGTAATGACTACCCTGTGTGTGGTGAAAATGGATTCCCCTGTAGGGCACTGCATTGTGTTACATTGTGCAGGCCTGGAGAGTGTGTGCGCTGTGAATGATAATCCTGGGTTCATAGAACGAGCTGTAATCCATTAGTAGACTGTTTAACATTGTTATGTAGTGCAGAAGGCAGGCTCACACTGCTGGGGACTTCTATTGTTTATAACTGCTGGTCATGGCAAGATGGGAAGCTTCTTCTCTGCATCCTAGCCTGGGTTGCCAATTCATCTAATCTGATAGGGACCCACATAATAAATGTTATCAGCAGGGCTGCACTGATTGCAAAGGGATTGCAATTAAACAACAATAATTTTTAAGCTAGCAATACACAGGCAAATGTTCATCTGGTCGGACCTCAGATTGACTTGCAATGGTTGTTGATCTGATCGGAAGAACCATTCAAAGTTGAGCTTCTGATCTCTCTGCAGATTTCTCCTTGAAATCTGCGGAGAAATGGGGACTTGAAGATGGGGTTGGCAGAAAAATTTTCCACCTGGCTCATTCTTTCTCTTTCTGATAAACCGCTCTATTGGAAATGTGTTTTTGATATTTCCAGCGATTGGATTGGACTCCCAATAGTTGGTAATGGTAAGTATGTAACACCCTTTGTTGGGGGGGTGGCCACTGGTGTGAGTCAAGAGGGCTTAGGACCTATTTTTAAATATAATAGGGTGATGAGCATTCTTGTTTATCTTTTTAAAAACCAGTGCCTCATTATAGAGTTAATGTACCCCCTACTATAAGTTATAACACAGGACCATTTTTTGTCCTGAGCAAGCTCTCAGACAAAAAACTGTCGGTCACGGCAATAGTGGCCACAACCGATTGTGCAGTCCCATAGGAAACCGTACAATCGGCCGTGATTTAACAACGGAGCTGATAGTCCGATCTGAGCGAACGGGTGACCGAACTCGGTCGCTGCCGGGCGACCAACTGATCAACCGCACTATCGGTTGGTTGGCCGGAAATATCTGCTGGCGTGTACCCAGCCTTAGAAGTCACCAAGGAGTCACAAGGGCTATGGCTTTACCTTTCTCCTTTTAAAAAAAGTTCCCCCTACGCTACAAATTTATACTACAAGCTTCAGCATGCACAAGGCATTGGCAAACCCCAGAAAATCATGTAGCAGCCCACAACAGATATAAACAGACACCAAACGTTGAAGGACTTGGGTTGCCCATAACATGTTGTGTGTTAGCACAATAAATGCACTTATGTTTATTGCAATTCCTTAGTGGTTGCATGTTTCCTGTGTTGCTACAAACCATCTATATTCTATTTTATATGGACACGGCCATGACCGTTTAGTGTCTGTTTGTATGTGGAGAAGTGTGCTGCTGTGTGATTTTTCTGTAATTGAGACCAAGCAGCAGGTTTGGGGCAGCTGAACCCAGACCAATCTTGAGACACAGTAAGGCTGGGTACATGCCAAATGATATTTTTGTCCGACCGACCTTCTGGTAAATCACGGATGATCATGTGGTGGTTCCCTATATGTCTATTTTATCAGCCTGATTTTATTAATATTGGCATCATTTCGGCTGATCGATATTATCGACAGTGATTGGCCATTAATATCGATCCGTCTATAGCCACCTTCACTATGTGAATTGTGATTTTTCTTTGGCTGGGGAACCAGAAATTGTTTTATTTTTTTTTTACTTTACCTGTTTGCCAATGTTTCTATTTCAGCCATGATCAGCCTAATTGCTACCAACAAAAAATGTGGTAATGGAAGTATTCACTTTTACGAAAGACACTGTCTTATCAGAGGTGCATCTCTACTTTCCTCATAGGAAGCATTTTATGGTGAGACTGAATGCAGTTGGCCAACCAGGTACTAAGAATATTTTCTTGCTGCTTTACTACAAGATACTTTAAGGTTTACTGTTTACCCATGTTTCCTGTCTATTATCAGCAGCTACTTTTTAAGTATCTACTAGATTATGTCATGATGAAAACAAATTGATTTATTCCATTTTACTTTCACCTAAAGGAAATTAGCTTTAGAAGTTTTCCAGCACTTTCAGCCTCTATTCTCCTTGGCTGTATTCAATAAAAAAAAGTTTGAGTCAGAGAGGGAAATGACTTAAAGGGCATGTCCACCCCCAAAACTATAATCCCCCCCCAAGCACGGGCCCCCATCATGTATGTAGTTGTAATCCTTACCTCACATTCCAGCTCCATAGGGTTCTCCTTAGTCCCCCCCCAAAGTCCCAAAAACTGCCCACCAGGAGGCTAGCAGGTCATAGGACACTGCCGCTAGCTGGCCTCAGGTAGATTTTTGCCATGCGTTACTGCAGCCCTTCTCCCCCCTCCCGTTCTACTATCCCTCCCCTACCATAAAACCCCTTCAGTGCAGTATTCTCCCATGTCTCCCAGCCCCAACCGCATATTTGTATCTTCAGAAAGCTCCCCAACTCTTACTTACCTCTCCTCTTTCCTCGGCGAAGTGAGCTGCCGGCAGCCGCGTCTGTGATTGGCTGCCGCTCAGCCAATCACAGACGCGGCTGCCGGTCCCCCCTCGCTTGCATTTCCTTGCAAGCAGAGGGCCGGGAGTGCGGCGGAGGAAAGAGGGGAGGTAGTAGAGTTTGGGGGGCTTTCTGAAGATACAGTATAGCGGTTGGGGCTGGGACCCTTGGGGACCTTATTGTAAAAAAATATTTTTGTGGGTGGACATAGCCTTTAAAGGACATGTAAACTGTGCCAAATCACACAGTAATTAAGATTAATTTCCACCAAACTTAAATTTCCTTCTTTTTCTTCCTATCCCTTGTTTTTTAGCTCTGGGAATTTTACTCTTTAAAGAGGGCAGAGCACAGCTTGTCAGTAAAGAACTGTCAATCACCCAGCCCCTCCCGCTAGCACACTACCAGGGAGATGCAATATCCCGCGCTAACGAGAAAATAAGCGCTAAAATCACGCTAACCTATGTACTAATGTGTTAGCGATGGTTTTGCCGCTAGCGTTTTTGCAATGTATTAACGGTCGCAAAGTGATTAATACATTGCGGAAACGAGTGCACGTAGGTTGCAATAGCGAAATATATTGCATCTCCCCCTACATGTAGAAACTATCCATTCTAAAAAAGTAAAGCTTAATTCTCTGTCACTGTATGGCTAATTGATTCAGCATTAAGACCAGGAAAAGGAATAAGCATTATCTGTTGCCCTGTGCTCTTTCTGTGCAGATAAACGCAATCCTGCAGTTAGCTGCTGTCTGTGTTACTTAAAGCTGGGTACACACGAGGGAACTATTTGTCCCGACCGAGCGTTCGCTATAAGCCGGGACAAATGTCTGTCGGTCGCGGCAATGATGGCCACGGCCCACAGTTCATGCGACAGATCGGCTATGATTTACTGACACGTCTGATTGCCTGTTCGTCCAGACATCGGTCGTCGTTGTGGGCGAAAGCAGCACAGATTTTTTGTCCCAACTGACCAATACACTTAAATATCGGTTAATTGGACCAGAAAATCTGACTGTGTGTACCCAGCCTAATGTAGTACTGTACCTAAAGAAATCAATAACAACCCCCCCCCCCCCACACACATTCAAACTCCTGCAGCTAAAAGAAAATCTTACTAAATTCAAGCAGTTATTACAGCTCCCAGTTCTGCTTACCTTACTATTGGCAGTTTTACTTTCACTATATCACAAAATCACTGGGTGAATACTATTGGCCGTAGTGGGCACATACTAACTAGGAGTGAGCTGAACAGATCATGAGGAGATCTAGTGACAGGGAGCACTGAGAGCAATAAGGGATCAAGTTCCTGACAGCACTTAAAATATAGAAATGGATGAAGGCAAGTGTTTTTTTTCAGTCAGTTTTTAACTGACTTGTAACAGTTTTCAGTTTTAGTTCGTTTTTAACAATATAGGAATGAAAAGGTCTATTTGTTAGGTGCCAAGGTTATGGCAAAGAGAAAATCTCATGACTTAGGGTTAGGTCCCACTATGCACATTGCATTCTGTTTTGTGTGCGTTTTGTGAATCGCAGTGTAATTTTAAATATAATGGAAATCGCGAGAATTGGTTCCCATTGTATAATTTGCATTCCGAATCTATGTGGTTCATTTTTTATCTGCGTTCACAACTTTTGGTCCTTGTTTGTCAAAATCGCACTTTAATAATAGTCTATGGGAACGCAAAAAAAAAAACGTTGACACATGCGGACAAATTTATTTTTTGCGTTTTTTTCAGTGTTTACTGTTGATTTTCCAAAAACTGCACACGTATGCAAATGGACTTGGAATGCAGAGACACGCCGACAAATGCATAGAAAAAGGCATGTCTGTAACCTGCTCACGGACCAGAACGCGTACAAAATGCATTGTCCTAAACACATCCAAAATGGGCAGCACAACGCAACCCACATAGTGGGACCTTCCCCTAAGACTGAGCCCTCACTGCAATGCATGGAAAAAATGCACTGCACTTTTATGTGGGCTTTTGCCATGTGCTTGTGTTCGTTTGTATCCACTTTTTCATGTGCTTGCCTTTCCCAGGGGTTTATGGATACAAATAAAATAGCAAGTTCTATACATTTGCAATTTCTTTTATCTGCTTTTTTATGTGCTTTCATAGATTTGTATTAAGTGCGATTTTGACAGAAACAACAAAAAAAAGTGGCAAAAGTGCAATGTATCGCAACACACACAGTATGGCCTACTTCCCGTGATTCTTAGAGATGATAGGGTGAATAATAGAGTGAACGGAGTTGAGGAGATTTGTATTTTTAATATAAAAGCACTGAAAAATTTAGGGACATATTTATAAAGGTTCGTTAAACTTTTCGCCTTTTCGCTATTTATAAAGCAGTGATAACCAGTGGTGAAAGGTCATTACCGCTACTTTTTGCTTTTCGCCATACATCGCTGCAGTAACTGCTCAAGCATATTTATAAAATGGCAAAAAGTGTATTTTTGTGGTAATTTCAGCCATTCCAATTCACCAAGTCTGAGGTGGCGCATAAGTGGCCCTTTATTTAGCCTGCTAATAGGTCCATGGAAGGTGTCAGTACATTATAGAGTTTCTAAATACTAATAAGTACTCAGGGGGGGTGTTAAACTATTTCCCAGATTTCGCTTTTTTAGGTTCATTTTTCGCTTTTTAAAGATCTTTTGTTTTTTAAGGTTCTGATTTTCTTTATTTACCAATAAAGTCAAATGGGGGTCTGAGGGACATATTTATAAAGGGGCATTATTTTTGCTTTTTTCCCTATTAGCCTAATTTTTTAAACTTTCAACTTTTCCTTTCATTATCAAAGTTATTAAAAGGCGAATTTTCATCAAAAGCAAATTATGTAGCAAAAAGTAGCACTAATAATGCTGAAAACCTCAGCACATATGATGGTAAATAGGCAATACTCCCTGGTGGTTTTTCAAAGTAGTATTAAATTGGTATATACACATGAACACCTATCTTTGTTATTAAAAATAGCCAAACACATTTGGTGTTTTTTTCAGCCAAAGATATAATTTTCTCTATTTTATTAATAGGATGATAGTGTAAACTCAAAAGGTGAATTTTCTCTATTTCATTAATACACACATTTTTAGTATTGCTTACTTTCAGCAAACTGCGCTAATTACCAAACCAGTTACATTAATATGGGAACATCCCATAGTGCTGTGTAAGAAATAGTCATGTTAATGGAACATTCCAGTAAGTAATGATGTTTGGCGAAAATTCTGGTAAAGCTGCAAAAAAAATGCAACAAAAGGGAAAAAGGAGCAAAAAAGCGAAAATTCACCTATTTATAAATAGCTTTAAATAAAAAAATAGCTCTGAAATTACACTAGAGAGCAATCTCTCTTTTGCAGTGTGATACCACACTTAACGCAATGAATAAGGCGAAAACTATCGCCACACATCTCCTCAGCGATACTTTTCCGCAAAGGCGAAAACGAGTAGTTTTATAAATAAGGCGAAAATAGTGCTATTTGTCATTGCGATGTCCTGCGATGGCGAAAATACCGATCCTTTATAAATATGCCCTATAGCGTTATGTTAGTTTTGTGTAGCTAGGTGAAACAACCCATTTTAATATTCTTTAATAACATAATATCACTGCTTACACTTTTGTTATACAAATTGTTTTTATAAGGGGTGCTGAACATTGTAACGTCTGTTTATATTTTTTAAAACTTTTTATTAAGGGTAACCTCTGCAAAAATGTCTTGATAACCAGAAGATGTGTGGCATTTATATTTTACATCTCTGATGATTGTCAGCAGGATGTGTTTGTTCTAGATCCATTTATAGGCAACTGAGCCACTTCACTTTACCTGAAACACTAAGTTCTCACCCCTGGGTTTTCAGTAGATCACTGGAAATAAGCAAAGTCTGGCCTACCCTGCCCCACTCCCTCTCTACTATGTGCAAAATTTTGCAATGCAATCCTTTTTTCAGATCACATGGACACCACAATTACATGGTCATCACGGTGTCCATGTCCGACTATCTGCTCTGCGTTTGGACAATGCATGCAATCATCATTTTTAGCAATGCAACTTTTAGAGTGGTACAGTTGCTCTGAAAACTCTGGGACTTGACCAATGAAATGACGTGTTTCTTGCAGAACATATCATCCCATAGGTCAGGTCCTGGACACAAGCAGGGGTTGGAGTGAGTGAACTTGACCTGCTGACCCAAGTCATTCCAGTCCTCACCATTGATACATTTACGTTGGTGGGAGGGTGAGTTAAGTAGTCCTTTAAACTACACAGCACTATTGAAAGTTTTTTTTCTTTCATGCAGAACATTATCTGTCTGATGTACTTTTCTTCTAGTTTTTCAATCAACATTTAAAATCCTGTGCAACAGTGACACACTTGAAGAATTTTCTCAGAATGAAAAAGAAGCAGAAAACAAAGAAGATTGTGCTTGTCCTGAAGAAGACTTCCAGACCAATGATGTTAAGTGTGCAATAAAGTTGCTTGATGAAGATGGAGATCTTGAAGTTCTTAGAAAGCCACAATCAGTTAAGCAGGACTATCCTCGGGACATTATATGTCCTACAATTCTTACTATTGCAAATAATGAAGAAATTCATAGCAACGAAAATGGAAACGGCAACAGAGTTGTTAGAATGGGTAAGTAGACATCTCAATAGTTGAGGTTTGTACCGTTTTAGCCATAAATAAGAGAAGAAAATTAGAGCTGTTATACCTTTTATTGGCTAACCAGACAACAACAACAAAAAAAATATAGCACGCTTTTGGGAGTCCTAAGCCCCTTTCATCAGGCTAGATGTTACCTAAGTAGACGTCTGTTATATTTTAGTTTTCTTAATGTCCTCAGCGCCAGTGTTCTAGTTTCTGTGTTTATAGAGTCGCAGCAAACCAGTACTCCACTTGCAGAATTTAGATTACATGTAGTTTATAGAAGGTTGTGTGGATGACTCATGCACAGGGATAAAATCTAGAAAATATATGTTAGAATGCTTGTGAAGGTTCTCATTCATCCAGGTCATGGTATATCTGTTGTATTCAATTAGATCAACTGGACTTGAAATGTAATTCTTGAAGACGTTTCGCTAGTCATCCGACTGGCTTTCTCAATTCAGAATGACTTGTACAAGAATCTGTGGCAATTATGTACCCTGGAAAATCCCAATTAGCATATCACAGCCAGGTGTTAAGGGTGTGATTAGATAGTGGCTAAGAGGTGTTATAGGAACGCCCAGAGTAAGGTGTTAAAACAGCATTGTACATGGCAGACAGTTGGTGTCGAACCCCCCCACCTCTATTTAGGCTTGGTTTCTTTATTTTCTTGTGTGGCGATAGTTTTCGCCTTATTCATTGCGTTAAGTGTGGTACACTGCAAAAAGAGATTGCTCTCTAGTGTAATTTCAGAGCTATTTTTTATTTAAAGCTATTTATAAATAGGTGAATTTTCGCTTTTTTGCTCCTTTTCTCCCTTTTGTTGCATTTTTTGCAGCTTTACCAGAATTTTCGCCAAACATCATTACTTACTGGAATGTTCCATTAACATGACTATTTCTTACACAGCACTATGGGATGTTCCCATATTAATGTAACTGGTTTGGTAATTAGCTGCAGTTTGCTGAAAGTAAGCATACTAAAAAATGTGTGATATTAATGAAATAGAGAAAATTAACCTTTTGAGTTTTACACATCATCCTTTAATAAAATAGAGAAAATTTATATCTTTGGCTGAAAAAACACAAATGTGTTTGGCTATTTTTAAATAACAAAGATAGGTGTTCATGTGTATATACCAATTTAATACTACTTTGAAAAACCACCAGAGTATTGCCTATTTACCATCATATGTGCTGACTTTTTCAGCATTATTAGTGCTACTTTTTGCTACATAATTTTCGCTTTTGATAAAATTCGCCTTTTTAATAACTTTGATAATGAAAGGAAAGTTGAAAGTTTAAAAAATTAGGCTAATAGGGAAAAAGCAAATAATGCCCCTTTATAATAAACTGCATCAACGTATGGCCAGCACAAAGCCAATTCCGGGTCAGGACTCACCGTGTATCTGCATCTTAAGATAAGGACATACCTTTGAAGATTGTAATGTTAACAACTGGCGAAGGAACGTGACTGGTTCAAGAGAGGGGTTAAGGAGCCTTATGTGAAATAAAGAAACCAAGCCTAAATAGAGGTGGGGGGGTTCGACACCAACTGTCTGCCATGACAATGCTGTTTTAACACCTTACTCTTGGCGTTCCTATACACCTCTTGCCACTATCTAATCACACCCTTAACCCCTGGCTGTGATATGCTAATTGGGATTTTCCAGGGTACATAATTGCCACGATTCTTGTACAAGTCATTCTGAATTGAGAAAGCCAGTCGGATGACTAGCGAAACGTCTTCAAGAACTACATTTCAAGTCCAGTTGATCTAATTGAATACAACAGATATATGTTAGAATCAAGAAAAATATGTCTGTTTATTTTGTTACCTAAGTAGACCTGATTTTTTCCGACTATACCACGTTTGATGTTGGGCAATTTCAGCTTACTGTAAACTATTGGCAATGATGTCACTGTTATGGCCATGACTAAAGTCTGTATCCATTAAGGAAGCCGGTACCATAGAAAGACTATGGTGAAGTAGGTGGTTATATGGTGCTTTAAGGGCTGCAGGCAAGTATAACAATTTCAGGTTTTTGGAGGTAGGGAAGGTAATTATAGATTTTAGACCTGGGGGTAACATGAACTTATTCTACATGTCTCTGGTATGCACGACCATAATAAAGGGCAATATATTGTTACTATTGTACTTAAATTTAAAATTTGGTGTTTCAGAGCACACTTTGGCACAACCACTTGGAGATGTTGGGAAGCAGGTATGGTGTGTTTCAGTTTTTACTTTATTTTTGCACAACTTGTCATAGATTCACTGTAATATATATTTTTGTTCCTTGTTTCTAATTGCTAAGATCTGGCGAGGAGCTTTCCTTCTTGCGGATTATATTCTCTCAAATTCAAAGCACTTTAAAGGCTGCACTGCGCTTGAACTTGGAGCTGGCACTGGTTTTACAAGCAATCATACTGTCTATGGTTGCCAACACAAATATACTGCACAGGAACATTTTTATGTTACAAGAGTCAAATTATGTGTTAAGAAATTACTAGAGCAGAATACCGGCAGACTGGAACCATCAGACACAAACTCTGTGATATGATAAAACGTAGCCTTTATTGCAGCAGCATATAAATCCAGATACTAGAACACCAGCACTACAATCCAGTAGGATTACCCCTTCCCCTACCTCGATTGTAGGGCTGTGTGTTCTAGTATCTTGATTTTATCTTCTGCATAAAGGCTAGTTTTATCATATCACAGAGTTTGTGTCTGATGGTTCCAGTCTGCCGGTATTCTGCAGAACTTGGACACCGACACTTCTCTACACTTGGTGTAGCTCCACATAGTAAGTTGTACCATTATTAACACTAAAAGTTAAGAAATTACTGTCAATTTGCTTGGTTGTATTTATAAAGCGCCAAAAATGCATTAAGTTAGGCCAACAAAAATCTCCAAGTTTGAGGTGGCAATACTGCATTTCATCCTGCAATAATTCACTCGAAGATGTACATTATGGTAGGTTTCCCAATACAAATAAGGGTCATGGGAGCAGAAATGTCTGAACTGTAAAATAGTTTTTTGTTATACTAAAAGGGAATCTAATGATATCAATAATATTTAAAACTAAGGCTGGGTTCACACCAACATTATTTTTGACCGACCAATAGTGCAGTCGGTCGAAAATATAGTGTGGTGTGGGTGAGGGCGTCTCCGCATGGTCGCCCGTTCGTCCAGATGAATGGTGATCGGGACTATTGGTAAATCATGGATGATTGTGCAATGCCCTATAGACCAATGATCGGTTGCGTGAACTGTCAGCCACTATTGCTGCGACCTACAATGATTGTCCCAGCCGATGTGCTCACTAGTGGCGAACGCTCGGTCGAGACAAAAGATCCATTCGTGTGTACTCACCTTAAGGTTATGATCTAGGTACAGTATGTGACTGTAAAAAAAAGAAACAACTACAGTACAGTGTGGGAAATAGTAAACTTTAAACATATTTATGGAAGAGTTAATAATAAATACAACCAAGTTTTTTTTTACCTCCCATAATCAGGAGAATTTTTCCTTCCTCAGATCTTGGCTGATTCTGTTTATACTCTGTTAAATAGATAGAATTTGGATCCTATAAACTCAATGTGTGTAGATATTTGTCTCTTTAAACCCCCCCTCCAAATGCTCTCTCACAGGCCACATTAACGTACACAGATCATGTTACAAACACACAAGCATTCATTCAAACCGTGTGGATTGAGCAGTTATCCCCAGATGCTGATATAAGGCACAAATTATGGAAACTAAATTGGTCTTTTACTTCATTTCCCAGTTATCTTTATTGTAATTCTAATAACCTCCTTTTAATCTGTTGTATTAATTAGATCAACTGGACTTGAATGTAGTTCTTGAAGACGTTTCGCAGTCATCCGACTGGCTTTCTCAATTCAATAGCGAAACGTCTTCAAGAACTACATTTCAAGTCCAGTTGATCTAATTGAATACAACAGATATACCATGACCTGGATGAATGAGAACCTTCACAAGCAAACCTCCTTTTTAACATTTAAATACTCACAAGTTATATATTATTGTTTTTAAAATCTGATTACATGAGAATAATCTACTCAATATTATGTGACATTCTGTGACATTTTAGGTTTGTCTTAAAATTTAATCTGTCACCACTGTAGGGAAAACAGCTCCAAGGGTCAGCAAAGTAAAATTTTATTATAGAGAGATTTATGCCTGAAAAAGGCTGAACCTTAAATTAACATGAAATAATAATCACAAACACTGTGATTGAACAAATACTTACAAATCTGGGTAGCCATCCAAGAAACAGCAGAGGGATCCTGATTCGCCCTGCCTCTCAAAGTGGTCACAAATATTGCACTGTTTTCCTTTAACTAACCTTAGAACAAACCTGGGATTCATACATGTGATCCGAATCCCCTATAAACTGCATTACCTAAAAAGGAACATACAGAAAATACAACACTGGTTTAATGCTAATCAGTGGTGCCTGATATATTCCCCCCAGACCAGGGATTGAAGGACTTTTAATAAAATGTAATTAATGCAGCTGGACTGATTTGCATTTATGTTATTTAGGTGTCGAGGGAGAAGAGCACAAGCTAGTTGCCTTATAAATGCGACCCTGATTAATCGGGTCAGCCAGTCACCCAATTGGTTTCTTAATCGGTAGTCAGTTTGAAGGAATATCAGGTTAGGGTTGGCCCTTGTGTACCCAGCCTATTGGAGAATGGGGAAAGAGAAATTAATTAGGAAAAAAAAAGACTAAAAGAACACAAATCTTGTATGTCTAAGACTGGACCAAATAATGTTGGGGGGAGGTCACTTACTTTAAATGGCTGTGGATAGCAGGTTTGAGGGTAAATGCATATTGGCTTCAAGTGTCAGATAGACTGTGCAGGACTTACTGGAAAATAGGCAGTGAATATCATTGGGGCTGTATTAGGAGCACCCACTAAATTTTAATTTTCACTGACAAAGCAGACAAAAACAATTATGTGGTACTATCATCTACTACTGACAATAATAAATTATCTCCCTATACTAATCACAAGACCAGCTATAACCATATTGCAGTTTAATACAACTTCTTTTAACAGGTTGGAAATTCCCATTTCTTATGGGAGTCTGGTGCAGTAGGCATTTTAGGAAAAACTCCAATGGTTATTAAAGAACTTAGCATATGTTCACTTAGACCCGACCTGGGAAAAGTAGGCCCAGGGCACATGCAGAGCCCATTGGTTGCCTCAGTATGGCCTCCCACTACTGGACCTAGACCAAAAAAGCTCTTCCTGAGATAAAATCTTCCTTGGTTGTCTAAGACTGGAAAAGGTATTTTATAAAAAATAATATTGTTGACATGATCAATTGATTCATTAAATTGAGGGAATGGATCTAAAATATTACACACCTTTTTAAAAATTGCGCTAATAAAAAATGAGAAATGAGTTGAACCTATTGGTCTGGCCCTTCACGACATTTCAAGTTTCTTATGCGGCCCCCTCTAAAATTTAATTGCCCACCTCTGATTTAGACATATAGAGGGAAGGGTGTGTGCATATAATTAGATCTTAGTTCCACCCTTGAGCTAGCAGACTATAACCGTATACACATGCAATTTTTTGACCAAACCAACATATATTTCTTTATATTGGTTGGTCAAAAAATCTGTGGTGTTGTTTGTTGTCACCAGTGACCATTGTTGTTCACCAAAACTGCAGTCTGGAACACAGTTGGTTGTGCCAAAATATCAGCCATGCTATTTAGTAATTGGTAATCTGGCAGTCATGTTGGGCCTGGTCAGTCTGTGTGTACCACACCTAAACTGCAATGTACGGTAATAAAATAAATAAAAGAGTGTTGGAGCTATTATATGTGCTGATATAGTAACTGTAGCAAACATTACATTACAAACAAACATTACATTACATATCCCAATTAAACAAGGGATCCTGTGAACATTATTATACTTTAGTTTTGCTTTAAACCTTCTAAACTCAAGAATGATTGAAATGTGCTTTACAATGTGTAAGCTAAGATTGAAACATTGTTTTTGGATATAACCCATTTAATGTAACTGTTTAATGCAGCTGTACCTTTTTGGTTACTCTAGTATACTGAATACCAAAGGAAAGCAACTAATCATATCCAGACAGAATGGGTTGGCGTCTCTATATGTGATTGTTTTAATTTTGCAGCTTTAGCAGGTCATATTATAAATTAGACATATGGACATTCAGCTATACAAGCAGTGTAAGTCTCCCTTGAAATGTGTACTACATGGACTGTAATTCATTCAACCACCACTTTATGTTTACCGTGTTTGCCAATGACATGGAACACTTAAGGAAAGAGGATACTCACTAGTGATATAAATGAAACAATACGCTTTGATTGCACATTGCATTGGTTTAACTTGCAAGGGAAATAAGGCAACATTTCATTGCGTTTTATAAATTCTGTGAGGTTGTTTTTTATAACTTGTGTACAGTGAAAATTACAGTATATGTATAAATTCATTATTGGCTTCAATAAAACTACTATGACCACCATTATTTATATATGCTCAGTGCATTTGAGCTCTTTGTTTATTACTAAAGGCTACCACTGGCCTAAAGAAAAAACATTGTATGTCATAATGCTATTTATATAACAAGTTACAAGTGGTCAAGCTGCAGAATCTGCTATTGCATAGGATTAATGTTACTGCTTGACAAAAATAACTTGCTTCCTTGAAGTCAAGTAATGCTACTTCATTTATAAATAAAGATTGTTGCTACTGAAAAAGCTTAAGAGCTTCTACCCACCACACAATAGGTGTCGAACCCCCCCACCTCTATTTAGGCTTGGTTTCTTTATTTTCTTGTGTGGCGATAGTTTTCGCCTTATTCATTGCGTTAAGTGTGGTATCACTGCAAAAAGAGAGATTGCTCTCTAGTGTAATTTCAGAGCTATTTTTTTATTTAAAGCTATTTATAAATAGGTGAATTTTCGCTTTTTTGCTCCTTTTCTCCCTTTTGTTGCATTTTTTTTGCAGCTTTACCAGAATTTTCGCCAAACATCATTACTTACTGGAATGTTCCATTAACATGACTATTTCTTACACAGCACTATGGGATGTTCCCATATTAATGTAACTGGTTTGGTAATTAGCTGCAGTTTGCTGAAAGTAAGCAATACTAAAAAATGTGTGATATTAATGAAATAGAGAAAATTCACCTTTTGAGTTTTACACTATCATCCTATTAATAAAATAGAGAAAATTATATCTTTGGCTGAAAAAAACACCAAATGTGTTTGGCTATTTTTAAATAACAAAGATAGGTGTTCATGTGTATATACCAATTTAATACTACTTTGAAAAACCACCAGGGAGTATTGCCTATTTACCATCATATGTGCTGAGCTTTTTCAGCATTATTAGTGCTACTTTTTGCTACATAATTTTCGCTTTTGATGAAAATTCGCCTTTTTAATAACTTTGATAATGAAAGGAAAAGTTGAAAGTTTAAAAAATTAGGCTAATAGGGAAAAAAGTCTCCTCGCTCCTCCGCTCTTCTTTTTGAACAGGTCCCCATACTGGTAGCCATGGGCATTTTTTTTTTTTTACATACTGAATTTATTCTAGTACTAGACATTAAGCTGTTTACAATAACAGGCCTAGAAGCCCCATTGCCCTCTATCCTCCCATGTCCCAGGCCACAGTTCCCTCTTATTGTCCCAGAACCAGGGCCCCCCCTCTGTCCCAGACCCCCCCCTCTGTCCCAGACCCCAGTGCCCCCCTCTCTGTCCCAGACCCCGGGTCCCCCCTCTCGTCCAGACACCAGGGTCCCCACTCCTGTCAGAGATCCAGAGTCCCCTCCCTCTGTCCCAGACCCAGGGCCCCTCCTCTGCCCCATACCAGGCCCCTCATCTGCCCCAGACTCATGGCCCCTCCTCTGCCCCAGACTCAGCCCCCCTGTCCCAGACCCCCCCTCTGTCCCAGACCCAGCCCCCCCTCTCTCCCATCCCCAGGTCCCCTCCTCTCCCAGGTCCCACCACCTCTGTCCCAGACCCAGGCCCCCCATCTGTCCCAACCCCCTACTCTGTCCCAGACCCAGGACCCCCCTCTGTATCCAGACCCAGGTTCCCTCACTCTGTCCCAGACCCAGTCACACCGACCTCTGTCCAACCCAGGCCCCCCGTCTGTCCCAGACCCAGGGCCCCATCCTCTGCCCCAGACCCAGGCCGCCCTCTGTCCCAGACCCAGGGTCCCCCCACTCTGTCCCAGACCCACGGGCCCCTCCTCTGTCCCAGACCCGGCCCCCCCTCTGTCCCAGACCCAGGGCCCCCCCTCTTCCCAGACCCAGGCCTCCATCTGTCCCCAGAACCCAGATTCCTTGTCTGTCCCAGACCCAGGGCCCCCCCTATCCCAACCCAGGGCCCCCCACTGTCCCAACCCAGAGTCCCCCGTCTGTCCCAGCCCCGGACCCCTCCACTGCCCCACCCATGGCCCCCCCTGTCCCAGACCAAGGTCACACCACTCTGTCCCGACCCAGCCCCCCCCTCTGTCCAGATCCAGAGGTCCCCCATCTGTCCCAGACCCATGGCCCCTCCTCTGCCCTAGACCCAGGTCCGCCCTCTGTCCCAGACCCAGGGTCTCCCACTCTGTCCCGACCCAGGCCCCCCTCTTGTTCCCAGACCCCCCCCCCCTCTGTCCCCGTCCCGGTCCCCCACGCTGTCCCAGACCCCGGGCTCCTCCTACTGCCCCAGATTCTAGCCGCCCCCTGTCCCCAGACCCAGATCCCCCACTTTGTCCCAGAACCCAGGGTCCCCCCTCTGTCCCAGACCCACCCCCCTCTGTCCCAAGACCCCCCCCCCCCAGGCCCCCCCTCTGTCCCAACCCAGGGCCCCCCTCTGTCCCCATACCCAGCCCCCCCCTCTGCTGTCCCAGACCCAGGGCCCCCCCAGCACTGTCCCCGTCCCACCCCCTCTGTCAACAGACCAGCCCCCCCTCTGTCACTACTCTGGGGGGGGGCTTACAGCCAGCCCTGTACAACCTTTGGTTAACTAGGGGTTAAATTTAGCATGTGTCATTCTAGAGCCGTTCTGACTACTCCCCAAGTTCTAGTACCACCCTCTTCTCACACCCCACCCCCCACAAACAGATTCATATCATTGGGTCCAGGACAAACCACAGCACAAACACCCACCCACCATCTACCCCCTGCCTTCCCAAAAAAACAAAACTGTCCCCCCCTCCAGAGATTCTTGTAACATAACTGGTTGTGTCCAGTTTATTGGTGTCAGACCCAGTCATGCAGCATGGAACAGATTTTCACACTGTGAATCGATTAATTTTTACGATCAAAACCCACCCAGAGCGGCTGCAGCCCATCAGCCAACTCATTCCTGTCCCGTTCAACCCCCAGTCCTGTACCAGTGAGGGAAGTGGCTCAAGGCTGTTTGTAACATCACAGGGAAGTTGCTGCACCCTCCTTTCTCTCTGGTTCTATGCCGTAAGTTCTCAGGTCCCGTCTGTGGTCCCGCCCCTTAATGCAAACTTGTGATCTGATTGGCTGTTCTGCTCTGAATTGACAGAAGCAGCCATCAGGTAGATTGGGCTGCTTCTTTTTATTCCGAGCAGCCACACATCACAACGACGCACACGTTTGCATTTTATTTATATTGAATTATAAAGACCCATGGGTTATCTTTCCTGAACCCAGACCCGCATCGCATTCACACTCCATGGTTGCCTGAACCCAACCCACAGTTATTTCGACCCAGGACTCTCTAGACTACTCTCTCTACACATTGCAGGTGACAGAGTAGCACAGTTGGTAGACTAGTTTTCTTTTGTTTCTTTTTTTTTGATCCCTTGGCAGGTTCAGTCTCTACCATTTGTTACATTTTACTCCTCTGCTTTGTTCTTGGCTGCTTTTACTGCAGTAGGAATTCATGTTTTAGTAAAATGAGGATCATGACAACCTAGGCCATGACCGAGGTGGTTTTACGGTATTTGGCCATCTTTGTCTCCTCCCACCCATTAGGAAATTAGGAGAATATAGAACTTCAGCCTAACAATGCTGGACAAATTTCTTCCTGCTGATTTCCTAGAAAAGCCTGTTTTCTTCTCTGGCTGCACTACTCCACAATAGCCTGCTGGTCTGGCGCACCATACCAAGGATAATTTTCATTCCCCATCATGCTAAAGTCCAGGATGTCAAGGGCCTCAGATGCCAGAAATCTATGATGGGGGAACGCAGGTAAATAAAGGTTATATATCATCTTACATCCACTGGAACATGTCATATTAATCTTTTACATACTGTACTGACACGCCTGCACCACTATCCACCTACAGAAATTACTCATACATCACCACCTCCTCAGCACCCACATTTTTCTTTTCTTTTTTATAAAAATAACTTAATATGTTATTAGCAGCCACCAGTAGATGACATGCTCCTCCTGAATTTGTATGCTGCATTTTTCACGAATATCCTCCTTTTTGCACTATCATAAATACAGTATTTCAATTACCTTTAGTTACAAGGTGAACATTGGTCAATAGGGTAAACATGTGTATAAAATATGTACATATATTACCTACTGGATGGACATCCTGGTGGAAGAAGGAACCCCGTCAGGATGCTCTTCTTGCATAACGAAACACACTTTAACTATGACCCTGTTCTGTTCGAACCCTTCATTTCCTGGCTTCTTGGATACTACGAACATGATACTAGCAGTTGAAGTCTCGATACCACGATCTCTTTCTCTCATTCGTTGCAAAGTCCTCGGACGGGGGTGGGTGGGGGGAGTGGTAGGGTCTTCGTTGTCATCTATCTGCTGCTTTCAACCTGTTTCTTTTTCCTATTTGAAGACCATGCTGTCCAACTTTCCAACCTTATCCTTATCTGCTGCTTTCAATTCAACCTGTTTCTTTTCCTATTTGCAAGACCATGCTGTCCAACTTGTCAACCTTATGTCTAAAGGTGCATCTATATACAGACCCCCATTCTTCCTCAGCCACTTCCCTAACAAATTTGAAACCACTCTCTCCATCTTTCCCTTTCCTCTGACCTGTCCGCTAAATAGGTGACTTCAATTGTCACATTGATGACACTAAGCCAATCCTGCCCCTCGTCCGCTTTCCTCCACCTAACTCCTCCTTCTGCCTCCACAGTGGACCACCATGACCACTTGGTCTTTTTAAAAATCTTTCTTACAGTTTGCCAGAACCTCTTTCCCTCTCTTCTGACACAATCTAATTAACTTTTTCTAGCCACCAACTCTCCCTCACTCCTTTTATACTCCTCTGTGTCCTTGTTCGCAACATCCGAGCAAATAGACCTTCCGGCTCTATCTTCCTCTCTCAGTTTCTAGCCCTCGCTGCCCTCAGTCCTTACTCTAACCCTGATTTTCCCATACATCGTATAACTGTCTTATGGAACTACTATTGCCTCCTTTGCCCCCTACAGCTCACGACCGTCGCCCCCCTAACCATCCTTGCTCAATTCAGATACCAAATTTCTACACTACTGTACTTGTGCAGCTGAGCGTCTTTGGAAAAGGCACACAAGTCAGGCGAGACTTTAATAACCACTACAACTCATGTTGCTGTCTTAATTCAACTCTTTTCAGCCAGCAAAACTCCTATTTGAGCACACTAATAACAATAGCAAAAAATAACCCACATTGTCTATTTTCTCTATTTAACCTCTCTTGCAGCCCTCGTCATTTCCATTCACTCCTCAGGATTTTTTGCAGCCTACTAAAGATATATTATCCCCTCTAATCCCCTCACCTCAGAACAACTCACAACTTTCTTCTACCTGCCCCCCACCCCTTGCAAATGTTCTGGAATCTTTCACCCGTCATCATTCTGAAATCTTCCACCTTTGTTTTCCTCGCCACTTACAATGTGTATCCTTGACGCCGTGCCAATCCTTCTTATTCAGACACTGCTGCTAAAATCCTTTTCCCTGTTCTTGCTCACATTTCTAATTTCTACACCTGACTTCTGGGATTTTTTCCTTCTGCTTCTGCCTTTAACATGTGTGGGCGTCAAACTCCACCTGTCTCTCAAACACCTGTCTGCCTATACCGTTTTGTGGTCAAAAAACTCTTAGAAATCTCGTCTCTACACGCATTATATACTAATTTACCTTCATTAATAACCAATGGGACCATTGCAGTCTGAGGATTCCAACCAGTCTTCACCTAAACCCCTCTGCAAAGTCTCAATGACCCTGCAAACTGCCAAGGGCCATTTCTCGTCCTCATTCTCCTCAAACCCTATGGCTGCCTTAAATACTGTGGACCACTCTCTTCTTCGACAAATTCTAAATTTCTCTGGGAATCCGAAATCAGCTTGGTTGTCTCTTATCTCTCTAACAGATCTTCTCTGTATTTTGCAATAGACTTCCTCTCATTTCCACTTAGTGTGAGGGTCCCTCAGGGCTCGGTTTTAGCACCCTTGCTGTTATCCCTGTACCTATCTCTCTGGGGAAAATAATCAGTTTTTGGATTTAACTACTGTATTCACTGATGATACCTACTTTACTTGTCCCCCCCTGCACTAAAACCCCTGAATTTTTTCATCCCAAATCTCTTAATGTCTGCTATTTTACTCCTAATGGTGCACCATCTATCTTCAATGGAATTTAATCATTCCCCCTAAATTAGGACCTAGTCCAACCCTTCTCCATCTCTATTACAATCTGGTCATTTATGATGTACCTGCCCTGGAGCAATCTTTGACTCCTCTCTTTCTTCCCTCATACACAGTATCAATGTCACTAGGACGTGTAGTATTCTCCTCACATATTGCCAAGACCCTTTCCTCTCTCGCTCCACGACTAATTCTCATGCCTGCCCTTATAATCTCCCTCCCCCTCCCGTCTTGACTACTGTAACATTCTGTTACTTTGGACAATCCCGCCTGTCCATCGCTCGCCTCTCCAAGTCTTAACCTCGGTAACTTGGATCTCCACTCTCCTCGCAAAAGAAACCCCCAACCCAATACTGCAGTCCGAGGGTGGCTTCCCATCAAAACAAAGAATCAAATTCAAAGCCTTCTTTTACCTTTATATCCCCTTCACTCTACTTCACTCCCTATTTATTTTCTCTCTTGGTCCCCTTATGTTCCTGGATCGTGCCTTGCATCCTGCCAGGCATCTTCTCTACAACCCCCCTATCAACACTGCTTCCTCCCATCTTACAGGGTATCTACACTCCAAATTTTATTTTTTTTAAATACCGGGGGTAAGGAGCTGTGGTCTTCACTCCTGTTTCTTCAATAAAATGTTTTTTTATCAGTGGAGATCCCTGTAAACCATCGCTCTTGCGTGCTCCCTCCTTTGGAACCTTCTACTATACTGCCTCACACTTCACTAGGTGACTTTCTTAGCTCTTTTAAAAAATCTAACTGTTATCCCCCTTTCTGAAAAACCCAGCACTATTAATGATTGTTACTGTCTGAGAACTTTATCCCTCCCTCCACTTGTATCTGTCTTTTGTCCCTCCCACTACATTGTTAAGCTCGTCTTCGGGCCGGATCGCTTTCTGAATATGTCAAGGCACACCTTACTTATTTTATATAGATATACGTATGGTATTCTTAAAACCTTTGAAACTTTATTTAAATTAATTGATCTGTATAATGGCTTGCACTTCTGCCTGTTTGTATACTCTCAGGGGAGATTCAATAAAAGTTCTTTATCGTTTAAAATGGGGTAACTTTTGTCCCCAACCATCAGAATCTTTTTAACATTTTGAAAGCTAACGATCTATTGGTTTTGGGGCAAAATTACACATTTAACTTTTATTGAATAACCCGTCTGTATTTATAATGTAAGTGCCTGCGATACCTAGTGTTGCTTATATACATACATTTCTATATCATACATGCTGACAAAGTTCCTCATTTAGATGAGGCCCCCACCACCTATTAACGCACAATCTTTATTTTGGGGTGTAAAAAGCGAACGCTAAGAGTAGCACTGCTTTCCATTCCGAGATCCCTGATTTTTGGAGAACATTTTTTAGGGCGATTTGCTTACGCCCTATGGAACATTAATGAAATTGCAGCGGACTTGGCCTTAGGGTCCATATCTGCCCCTTCTTTTCCCTATTCTTCTCTCGGAAAAGGAGAAATCCAGAATCTCTGGACCCCCTGTGCAGCCTCCATATTCTGCACTGTGCAGCAAGGCCAGAAACTCTTCTTTTAAGACCATTTCCCACCACAACCAAACCGACCCGCTCACACTATGTGTACCTAATGTCCCCGTTAATCGTGCCATGTATGGGCACTTTATGTGCCAAACGGCCACTTGTTCTGCGATCCACTCCAGCCGGTCGGGCCATTTCGCCAATAAAAGTGCCCATTCCATTACTATTATCAGCTGAAACGGCGTTCGTACATTCCATGTGGTCACCGTTACGTGTGTACGAACTTTAATTCAGGAGCTCAGCACATTTTCCCTGTGCTGTGCGGTAAGTTAGCATGTCATGTGATCATTCTCCCAATAGAGGCTGTTCCCTGCATTTGCAAAGCTTCCATTGTGTTACTTCTGTGGGGTCCTAGTGCTACTCTCTTCAATATCTATCTTTCTTAGAATCAATTTCAAATTAAAGTCAACTGTAACACAACTGTACACAATTGTCTAAAAATAGAAACAGTATAAAAAAAAGGTGTACCAACAGTCAACAGGTGATAATTTGGGTTTAAATCACCAAGGTACACAATAATATAGAAAATAACCCAAATAAACTCTCAGAAAAAAATTATAAATTTATCTTGTTTTCTAAAAAAACAAAACAAAAAACACTGACCACTCAATTAAATATATCATCATAATTAAATCCCTAAAAACATCTGCTACATGTATATAATAGGAGTTATTAAATTAGAGAAATGAGCACTAGGACCCATATATACGCATACACTGGAAGCTTTGCATTGCTGTACAGCCCCCTTGGGAGAGAGGAATCACATGGCTGCTAACTGCCTGACAGTACAGGGAACTGGTGCTAACTACTGAAGGTTCTGCCACCGCTATCTATTTGAAAGACTTTACTACTCTGTTAGTTCCAGCACCGCAAGTACCCTGTAAGTAAACAGAACATCTGGTAATGACTACCCTGTGTGTGGTGAAAATGGATTCCCCTGTAGGGCCTTCATTGGTTTTACATTGTGGCATGCCTGGAAGTGTGTTCGCTGTGAAATGATAATCCCTGGGTCCATAGAACGGCTGTAATCCATTAGTAGACTGTTTAACATTGTATGTAGTGCAGAAGGCAGGCCTTCACACTGCGGGGACTTTCTATTGTTTATAACTGCTGGTCAATGGCATAGATTGAAGCTTCTTCTTCTGCATCCTAGCCTGGGGTTGCCAATTCATCTAATCTTGATAGGACCCCATTAATAAATGTTATCAGCCGGGCTGCACTGAATGCAAAGGGATTGCATTAAACAACAAAATTTTTAAGCTAGCATACCCCAGCAAATTTTCCATCTGTCGGACCTCAGATTGACTTGCAATGTTTGTTGATCTGATCGGAAGCACCTTCCAAGTTGAGCCTTCTGATCTCTCTGCTGCATATTTCTCCTTGAACTCTCGGAAAATGGGGACTTGAAGATGGGGTTGGGCAGAAAATTTTTCCAACCTGGCTCATTCTTTCTCTTTATGATAAACCGCTCTATTGGAAATGTGTTTTTGATATTTCCATTTCCAGCGATTGGATTGGACTCCCCCCCCCCAATTAGTTGGTCATGGGTAAGTATGTAACACCCTTTGTTTGGGGGTGGCCACTGGTGTGAGTCAAGAAGGGCTTAGGACCGATTTTAAATATAATAGGGTGATGAGCATTCTTGTTTATCTTTTAAAAACCAGTGCCTCATTATAGAGTTAATGTACCCCCTACTATAAGTTATAACACAGGCCCATTTTTTTGTCCTGACAAGCTCTCATACAAAAAACTGTTCGGTCCGGCAATCGTGGCCACAACCGATTGTGCAGTCCCATGGAAACCGTACAATCGGCCGTGATTTAACAACGGAGCCTGATAGTCCATCTGAGCGACGGTGAAACCGAACTCGGTCGCGGCCCGGGCTACCAACTGAATCAAACCGCAACTATCGTTGTTAGCCTGAAATATCTGCTGGCGTGTACCCCAGCCCTTATAAGTCACCAAGAGTCACAGAGGGCTATGGCTTTACCTTTCTTCTCCTTTTAAAAAAGTTCCCCCTACGCTACAAATTTTATACTACAAGCTTCAGCATGCACAGTCATTGGCAAACCCAGAAAACATGTAGCAGCCCCAACGAGATATAACGGACACCAACTTTGAAGGACGTTTGGGTTGCTAAATTGTTGTTGTGTAGCACAATCATGCACTTATGTTTAATGCATCCTTATGTTGCATGTTTCCTGTGTTGCTACAACCATCTATATTCTATTTTTTGGACACGCCCCTGACGCGTTTAAGTGTCTGTTTGTATGTGGAGACAGTTTGCGGCTGTGTGATTTTTTCTGTAATTTGAGACAAGCAGCAGGTTTGGAGGCAGCTGACCCAGACCAATGTTGAGACACGTAAGGCTTGGGTACATGCAAATGATATTTTGGGTCCGACCGCCTTCCTGGTAAATCACGGATGATCATGTGGTAGGTTTCCCTAATGTCTATTTTATCACCTGATTCTTATTAATATGGCATCATTTCGCTGATCGATATTATCGACATTGATTGGGCCATTAATATCGATCCGTCTATAGCCCCCCTTCACTATGTGAATTGTGATTTTTTTCCTCTCTTTGGCTGGGGAACACCAGAAATTGTTTTTATTTTTTTTTTACTTTCCCTGTTTGCCAATGTTTCCTATTTCACCGCCAGGATCAGCCTATGGCCTACCAACAAAAAATGTGGTAATGGAAGTATTCACTTTTATAAACGAAAAGACACTGTCTTATCAGAGTGCATCTCCTACTTTCCTCATAGAAGCATTTTTATGGTGAGACTGATGCCGTTGGCCAACCGGTCTAAATATTTTCTTGCTGCTTTACTACAAGATACTTAAGGTTTACTGTTACCCATGTTTCCTGTCTCTTATCAGCAGCTTACACTCTACTTTTTAAAGTATCACCTATGATTGTGTCATGATGAAAACAATTGAATTTTATTCCATTTTACTTCACCTAAAGGCAAGTAGTTTAGAAAGTTTTCCAGCACTGTCAGCCTCTTTCTCTTGGCTGTATTCATAGAAAAAAATTTTTGAGTCAGGAGGGAAATGCTTAAAGGCATTTCCACCACCCAAAACTATAATCCCCCCCCAAGCACGGGCCCCCATCATGTAATGAGTTGTAATCCTTAACCTCACATTCCAGCTCCATAGGGTTCCCTTTTGTCCCCCCCCAAAGTCCCAAAAACGCCCACCAGAGGCTAGCAGGTCGATAGGACACTGCCGCTACTGGCCTCAGGTAGATTTTTGGCCATGCTTACTGTCAGCCCTTCTCCCCCCTCCCGTTCTACTATCGCCCCCCTACCATAAAACCCCTTCAGTTGCATATTCTCCCATGTCTTCCCTCCCACGCCCCCAACCGCACTATTTGTACTTCAGAAGCTCCCCCACACTCTTACTTACCTCTCCTCTTTCCCCCCTCGCGAAGGAGCTGCCGGCAGCCGCGTCTGTGATTTGGCTGCCGCTCAGCCAATCACAGAACGCGGCTGCCGGTCCCTCCCTCGGCTTGCACTTTTCCTTGCAATCAGAGGCCGGGAGTGCGGGCGGAGGAAGAGGGGAGTACGTAGAGTTTGGGGGGCTCTGAAGATCAGTAATAGGCGGTTGGGCTTGGAGACCCTTGGGGACCTTATTGTAAAAAAATATTTTTGTGGGTGACTAGCCTTTAAGGCATGTAAATGTGCCACATCACACAGTAATAAATTTTTCCACCAAACTTAATTTCCTTCTTTTTTCCTCTTCCTTCCCTTGTTTTTTAGGCTTCTGGGAATTTTACTCTTAAAAAGGCAGAAGCACAGCTTTTCAGTAAGAACTGTCAATCACCCAGCCCCTCCCAGCTAGCACACTACCAGAGAATGCAATATCCCGCCTACCTAGAAAATAAGCGCTAAAATCACGCTAACCTATGTACTAATGTGTTAGCGATGGTTTTGCCGCTAGCGTTTTTGCAATGTCATTACGGTCGCTCAGTGATTAATACCATTGCGGAAACGAGTGCAACGTAGTTCAATAGCGAATATATTGCATCTCCCCCTACATGTAGAAACTATCCATTCTAAAAAAGTAAGCTTAATTCTCTGTCACTGTATGGCTAATTGATTTCAATCAGCATTAGACAGGAAAGGAATAAGCATTAATCTGTTGCCCCCACTGTGCTCTTTCTGTGCCGATAAACGCAATCCTGCAGTTAGCTGCTGTCTGGGTTACTCTTAAAGCTGGTACACACGAGGGAACTATTTGTCCCGACCGACGCGTTCGCTTAAAGCCGGGACAAATGTCTGTCGTCGCGTGGCATATGATGCCACGGCCCACAGTTTCATGCGACAGGATCGGCTATGATTTACTGACACGTCTGATTGCCTGTTCGTCCAGTACATCGTCGTCGTTGTGGGCGAAGCAGCACCGATTTTTTGTCCCAACTTGAACCACTACAAACTTAAATAACGTTAATTGGACCAGAAAATCTGACTGTGTGTAAACCCATCCATTGATAGTACGTCCTAAAGAATCAATAAACAACCTACCCCCCCCCCCACACACATTCAAACTCCTGCGCTAAAAGAAAATCTTACTAAATTCAAGCATTTATACAGCTCCCCAGTTCTGCTACCTTACTATTGGGCATTTTTTACTTTTCACTATATCACAAAATCACGGGTGAATACTATTGGCCTATGGGCACATACTAACTAGGAGTGAGCTGAACAAGATTCATTAGGATATCTAGTGACGGGAGCACTGAGGAGCAAATAAGGGATCAAGTTCCTGACAGCACTAAAATTAGAAATGGATGAAGGCAAGTGTTTTTTTTTCCAGTCATTTTTAACTGACTTGTACAGTTTCATTTTAGTTCCGTTTTAACAATATAAGAATGAAAAGTTCTATTTGGTTAGGTGCCAATGTTTGGCAACGAGAAATCTCATGACTTAGGGTTCGTCCCACTATGCCAGTGCTCTGTTTTGGTGTGCTTTTGTGATCGCAGTGTTAATTTCAATATATGGAAATCGGCGAGAATTGGGTTCCCCATTGTATAATTTGCATTCCGAATCTAATGTGGTTCATTTTTGTTTACTGCGTTCACAACTTTTGGTCCTTGTTTGTCAAAATCCACTTTAATAATGTCTATGGACGCACAAAAAACGTTGGAACACATGTCGGACAAATTTATTTTTTTGCGTTTTTTTTCAGTGTTACTGTGATTTTCCAAAAACTGCACACGGAATGCAAATGGACTTGAATGCAGAGACACTCCGAAAATGCATAGAAAAAGGGCATGTCTGTAACCGCTCACGGACCAGCACGCGTACAAATGCATTGTCCTAACACATCCAAATTGGTCAGCACAAACTCAACCACACATAGTGGGACCCTCCCCTACGACTGAGCCCTCACTGCAATGCATGGAAAAAATGCAACTGCACTTTTATGTGGGCTTTTTGCCATTTGCCTTGTGTTCGTTTGGTATCCACTTTTTTTTCATGTGCTTGCCTTTCCCATGGGTTTATGGATACAAATAAAATAGCAAGTTCCTAATACATTGCAATTTCTTTTATCTGCTTTTTTATGTGCTTTCATGATTTGTATTAGTTGCGGATTTTGACCAGAAACAACAAGAAAAAAGTGGCAAAAGTGCAATGTATCGCAACACACACAGTAGGCCTACTTCCCGTGATTTCTAGAGAGATAGAGGTGAAAATCAGTGAACTGAGTTGAGTAGCTTTGTATTTTTAAATATAAAATCACTGAAAAATTAGGGACATATTTATAACGGTGTCGTAAACTTTTCGTCCTTTTCGCTATTTATAAAGCATGATAACCAGTGGTGAAAGGTTCATTACCGTATACTTTTGCTTTTTCGCCATACATCGCTGCAGTAACTGTCAAGCATATTTAAAAATGGCAAAAAGTGTAATTTTTGTGGTAATTTCATCACAGCATTTTCCAATCAGCCAAGTCCTGAGGTGGCGTCATAAGTGCCCCTTATTTAGCCCTGCTTAATAGGTCCATTGCAGGTGTCAGTACATTATAGAGTTTCTAAATAACTAATCATACTCAGGGGGGGTGTTAAACTATGTCCCAGATTTCGCTTTTTTATTAGGTTCATTTTTTTTTCGCTTTTTAAAGATCTTTTGTTTTTTAAGGTTTCTGATTTTCTTATTTACCAAGAAAGTCAAATGGGGGTCCTAGGGACATATTTATAAAGGGGCAGTATTTTTGCTTTTTTCCCTATTAGCCTAATTTTTTAACTTTCAACTTTTCCTTTTCATTATCAAGTTATTAAAAGGCGAATTTTTTCATCAAAAGCTAAATTTATGTAGCAAAAAGTAGCAACTAATAATGCTGAAAACCTCAGCAACATATGATGGTAAATAGGCATACTCCCCTGGTGTTTTTCAAAGTAGTATTAAATTGGGTATATACACATGAACACCTATTTTGTTATTAAAAATAGCCAAACCATTTTGGTGTTTTTTTTTTCAGCCAAAGATATAATTTTCTCTATTTTATTAATAGGATGATAGTGTCAAACTCAAAAAGGTGAATTTTCTCTATTTCCATAATAGCAACACATTTTGTAGTATTGCTTACTTCAGCAAACTGCCGCTATTACCAAACCAGTTACATTAAATATGGGAACATCCCATAGTGCTGTGTAGAAAAGTCCATGTTAATGGAACATTCCAGTAAGTAATGATGTTTGGCGAAAATTCTGGTAAGCTGCAAACAAAATGCAACAAAAGGGATAAAAGGAGCAAAAAGCGAAATCACCTTTTTATAGCTTTAAATAAAAAAAAGCTCTGAAATACACTAGAGAGCAATCTCTCTTTGTGCAGTCAGTGATAACCCACACTTAAAAAACGCAATGATAAGGCGAAAACTATCGCCACACATCTCCTCAGCGATACTTTTCGCAAAGGCGAAAACGAGAGTTTTATAAATAGGCGAAATAGTGCTATTGTGGTCATTGCATGTCCTGCGATGGCGACATTACCGATCCGTTATAAATATGCCCTATAGCGTTATGTTTAGTTTTGTGGTAGCTAGTGAACAACCCATTTTAATATTCTTTCATCACATAATATCACTGCTTACACTTTTAGTTAATATCAATTGTTTTTAATAAGGGGTGCTGAACATTGTAACGTCTGTTTAATATTTTTTTAAAATTTTAATTAAGGGTAACCTCTGCAAAAATGTTCTTGATACCAGAAGATGTGTGGCATTTATATTTTACATCTCTGATGTGTCAGCAGCTGTTTTGTTCTGATCCATTTATAGGCACCTGAGCCACTTCACTTAACCTGAAAACACTAAGTTCTCACCCCGGGGTTTTAAGTAGATCACGGAAATAAGCAACATTCTGGCCTAAAACCCTGCCCCACTCCCTCCGACTATGTGCAAAATTTTGCAATGCAATCCTTTTTTCCAGATCACATTGACACCACAATTACATGGTCATCACGGTGTCCCATGTCCCGACTATCTGCTCTGCTGTTTGGACCAATGCTGCAATCACATTTTTAGGCAATGCAACTTTAGAGGTGGTACAGTTGCCTCTGAAAACTCGGGACTTGACCAATGAAATGACGTGTTTCTTGCAGAACTATCATCCCATAGGTCATCTGACACAAGCAGGGTTTGGAGTGAGTGAACTTGACCTGCCCTGACCCAAGTCATTTCCAGTCCTCACCATTGATACTTTCGGTTTTGGTGGGAGGGTGAGTTACGTAGTCCCCCTTTAAACTACACAGCACTATTGAAAGTTTTTTTTCTTTCATGCAGACATTTCTGTCTTATTACTTTTCTTCTAGTTTTTTTTCAATCAACATTAAATCCGTGCACATTGACACACTTGAAGAATTTTCTCAGAATGGAAACAGAAGCAGACACAAAGAATTGTGCTTGTCCTGAAGAAGACTTCCAGACCCAATGATGTTAAGTGTCAATAAAGTTGCTTGATGAAGATGGAGATCTTGAAGTTCTTAGAAAGAGCCACAATCATTAAGCAGGACATCCTCGGGCATTGATGTCCTACAATTCTTACTATTGCAAAATAATTAAGAAATTCATGCACGAAAATGGAAACGCACAGAGTTTGTTAGAATGGGTAGTGACATCTCAATGTTGAGTTTGTACCGTTTTAGCATAACTAAGAGAAGAAAATTAAGCTGTTTATAACCTTGATTGGCTAACCAGACAAACAACAACAAAAAAATCTAGCCCTTTTGGGAGTCTAAGCCCCTTCATCAGCTAGAATGTTTACCTAAGTAACGTCTGGTTTTAATATTTTAGGTTTCTATGTCCGCAGCGCCAGTGTTCTAGTTTTCTGTGTTTTAGAGTCCAGCAACAGTCTCCACTTGCATAATTAGATTAATGTAGTTTATAGAAGGTTTTGTGGATGACTCATGCAACATTGATAAAAATCTAGAACATATATGTTAGAATGCTTGTGAACGGTTCTCCTTCATCCAGGTCATGGTATATCTGTTGTATCAATTAGATCAACTGTACTTGAAATGTAATTCTTGAAGACGTGTCGCTAGTCATATCCGCGGGCTTTCTCAATTCAGAATAAGTGTACAACAAGAATCTGTGCAATTATTTCCAGTCTGGAAAATCCCAATTAGCCTATCCAGCAGGTGTTTAAGAGGTGTGATTAGATCGTGGCTTAAGATTGTTATAGGGACCGCCCGAGTAAGGTGTTAAAACAGCATTGTACATGGCAGACAGTTGGTGTCGAACCGCCCCCACCTCTATAGGCTTGGTTTCACGGGATTTTCTTGTGTGGCGATAGTTTCTTCGCCTTATTCATGCTTTAGTGTGGTATCACTGCAAAAAGAGCGATTGCCTCTCTAGTGTAATTTCAGAGCTATTTTTTTTATTTAAAGCTATTTATAAATAGGTGAATTTTTTCCTTTTTTGCTCCTTTTCTCCCTTTTGTTGCATTTTTTTTTGCAGCTTACCAAATTTCGCCAAACATCATTACTTAACTGGAATGTTCCATTAACATGACTATTTCTTCCACAGCACTATGGGATGTTCCCATATTATGGTAACTGGTTTGTAATTAGCTGCAGTTGCTTAAAGTAAGCAATACGAAAAATGTGTGATATTAATGAATAGAGAAAATTCACCTTTTGAGTTTTTACACTATATCATCCTATTAATAAAGTAGAAGAAATTATATCTTGGGCTGAAAAAAACATCACCAATGTGTTTTTGGCTATTTTTAAATAACAAAGATGTGTTTCATGTGTATATACCAATTTAATACTACTTTGAAAAACGCACCAGGATATTCCTATTTACCATCATATGTGCTCGAGCTTTTCATGCAATTATTGTGCTACTTTTTGCTACATATTTTAGCTTTTGATGAAAATCGCCTTTTTAATAAACTTTGAAATAAAGTAAAAGTTGAAAGTTTAAAACATTAGGCTTAATAGGAAAAAAAGCAAAAATCTGCCCCTTTAATAATAAACTGCACATCACGTATGGCCCAGCAACAGAAGAGCCAATTCTCGGTCGGACTCACCGTGTATCTGCAATCTTAAGGATAAAGACATACTTTTGCAGATTGTAATGTTAGACATACTGGCGAAGGAACGTGACTGTGTTTCAGAGAGGTGTTCAGGAGGCCATTTATGTGAAAATAAGAAACCAAGCCCTAAATAGGTGGGGGGGTTCGACACCAACTTCTGCCATGTACCGCTGTTTTACCACCTTACTCTTGGGCGGTCCTTAACCCCTCTTAGCCACTATCTAATCACAACCCTTACACCTGGCTGTGATATGCTATTGGGATTTTCCAGGGTACCTATTGCCACAGATTCTTGTACAAGTCATTCTGAATTGAGAAGCCAGTCTTGATACTAGCGAAACTTCTCAAGAACTACTTTCAGTACAGTTTATCTAATTGAATACAACAGATATATGTTAGAAATCAATAAAATATATGTCTTTATAATTTTGTTTACCTAGTAGAACATCTGATATTTTCCGACTATACCCACTTTTGATGTTGGGCAAAGATTGCAGCTTACTGTACACTATTGGCAATGATGTCACTGTTATGGCCATGACTAAAGTCTGTATCCATTAAGGACAGCCTTACCACCATAGCAGACTAGTGTGAAGTAGGTGGGGTATATGGTGCCTTTAGTGCTCAGGCAGTATAACAATTTCAGGGTTTTTGGAGGTATGGAAGGTAAGTATATATTGTTAGACCTGGGGTAGAACATGAACTTATTTACTGTCTCTGGTATGCACGACCATAATAACTGGCAATATATTGTTTTCCTATTGTCCTTAAATTTAACATTTGGTGTTTCATTCAGACACACTTGGCAAACACCACTTGGAGATGTTGGGAAGCAGGATGGTGTGTTTTTCAGTTTTTTAACTTTAATTTTTGCACAACTTGTCATAGATTCACTGTAAATATTATTTTTCCTTGTTTCTTAATGCTACAGATCTTCTGGCGAGGAGCTTTCCTTCTTGCGGATTATATTCTCTCAAATCAGCACTTTATAAGGCTGCACTGCCTCTTGACTTGGAGCTGCACTGGTTTTACCAGCATCATACTGTCTATGTTGCCAACACAATTACGCACAGGAACATTTTTATGTTAACAGAGTCAAATTTCATGTTTAAGAAATTACTAGAGGCGAATACCGGCAGACTGGAAACCATCATCCAAAACCTGTGATATGATAAAACGAGCCTTTATTGGCAGCATATAATCCAAGATACTAGAAACACCCAGCCCTACAATCGCAGGTCGGGGGGATAAACCCCCTTCCCCCCTACCTGCGATTGAGGGCTGTGTGTTCTAGTATCTCTTGATTTACTTCTGCAATAAAGGCTACGTTTTTTATCATATCACAGAGTTTGTGTCTGATGGTTTCCAGTCCTGCCGGTAGTGCAGAACTTTGGACACCGACCTTTTCTCTACAAACACGTGGTGTAGCTCCACATAGTAAGTTGTATACATTATTAACACTAAAAGTTTAGAATTACTGCAATTTGCTTGGTTGTATTTATAAAGCGCCAACAATGCATTAGTGAGGCCACACAAAAATCTCCAAGTTTGAGGTGGCATACTGCATTTCTAGCCTGGCAATAATTCACTCGAAGATGTCATTATGGTAGGTTTCCCAATCAAATAAGGGTCATGTGGGAGCAGAAATGTCTGAACTGTAAATAGTTTTTTGGTTATAACCTAAAAGGGAAATCTAATTATCTCAATAAATATTTAAACTAAGGCTGGTTTCACACCAAACATTATTTTGACTCGACCACCGTGCAGTCGGTCGTAAAATATAGTGTGGTGTGTGTGAGGGCCGGCTCCGCATGGTCGCCCGTTCGTCCAGATAATGGGGATCGGGACTATTGGTAATCATGGATGATTGTGCAATGCCCTATAGGAACCGAAGATCGTTGCGTGAACTGTCAGCCACTATTGCTGCTACCTACATGATTTAGTCCCAGGCCGATTGCTCACTATTGGCTAAACTCTCGGTCGAGCCAAAGATCCATTCGTGTGGACTCAGCTTAGGTTTGATCCAGGTACAGTATGTGACTGTAAAAAAAATAAACAACTACAGTACAGTGTGGGAAATAGTAAACTTTAACATATTTATGGGAAGAGTTTAAATAATAATAACCAAGTTTTTTTTTACCCTCCCCATAATCAGGAGAATTTCCTTTCCCGAGATCTTGGCTGATTCTGTTTCTACTCTGTTAAATGTGAGATAGAAAAAAAAATTTTTTGGATCCTATAACTCAATGTGTGTAGATATTTGTCTCTTTAAACTCCCCCTCCAAATAGGACTCTCTCACAAAGCGCCACATTAACGTACACTATCATGTTTTTTACAAACACAAGCATTCATTCAAACCGGATTGTTGGAGCAGTGTTTTTCCCCAGATGCTGATATAAGGCACAATTATGGAAACTAAATTGGTCCTTTTAGCTTCATTTCCTCCCAGTTTCTTATTGTATTCTAATAACCCTCCTTTTTATCTGTTGTATGCAAGGTAGATCAACTGGACTTGAAATGTAGTTCTTGAAGACAGTTTTTCGCTAGTCATCCGATTGGATTTCTCATTCAATAGCGAAACGTCTCAAGACTAATTTCAAGTCCGTTGATCTAGATTGAAATACAACAGTATACCATGAACCTGGAGTGGAATGAGAACCTTCAAAGCAAACCTCCTTTTTAACATTAAAATACTCACAAGCTTATTTTATTGTTTTTCAAAATCTGATTACATGAGAATAATCTACTCAATATTATGTGACACTCTGTACATTTAGGTTGTCTTAAAACTTTAATCTGTCACCACTTGTAGGGCAAAACAGCTTCCAAGGCATCAAAGTAGAAGTTTTATTATAGGAGAATTTATGCCTGAAAAAGGTGAAGCCTTAAATTAACATGAAAAATAATATCACAAACACGGTGAATTGAACAAATACTTTACAATCTGGGTAGCCATCCAAGAACAGCAAAGTTATCCTGATTCGCCCTCCTCTCAAAGTGGGTCCACAAATATTGCACTGTGTTCCATTTAACTAACCTTAGAACACAACCTGGGATTCATACATGTTGATCCGAATCCCCTATAAACTTGCATTATCTAAAAAGGAACATACAGAGAATACAACACTGGTTTAATGCTAATCCAGTGGGTGTCCTGAATAATATTCCCATATTCCCTCCATACCGGGATTGAAGGACATTTTAATAAAATGTAATTAAATGCATCTGGACTGATTTTCATTATGTTATTTAGGTGTCGATGGATAAGAGCACAAGCTAGGTGCCTTATATAATGCGACCCTGATAATCTGGTCACCAGTCACCCATTGGGTTTTCTTAATGGTAGTTCAGTTTGAAGGGAATATCAGTGTAGGGTTGGCCCATGTGGTTACCAGCCTATTGGGAATGGGGACGAAGAATTAATAGAAAAAACAAGCTAAAGAAGCACAAATCTTGTATGTCTAAAGACTGGACGCAAATATTGTTGGGGGGGAGTCACTTACTTTAAAAATGGCTGTGGATAGTAGCATGGGTGGTTGAGGGTAAATCTATTGGCTTTCAAAGTGTCAGATAGAACACTGTGCAGGGGGAACTTACTGGAAAATAGGCGTTGAAATATCCTTGGGTCTGTATTAGAGCACCCCCACTAAATTTTAATTTTCACTGACAAAGCAGACAAAAACATTAGTGGGTACTAGCTTCTACTACTGACAATAATAAATTATCTCCTATCTAATCACAAGACCATCTTAAACCATATTGCAGTTTAATACATATCTTCTTTACAGTGGAATGCCATTTCTTATGGGAGTCTGGTCTTATGCAGTTTAGTACAAAACTCATGGTTATTAAAGAAATTAGGCATATGTTCACTTAACCCGCCTGGGAAAAGTAAGGCCCAGGGTCCACATCAAGCCCATGGTTTTTGCCTCAGTAATGGCCTCCACTACTGGACCTAGCGCAAAAAAGCTCTTCCTGAGATAAATCGGTCCTTGGTTGTCTAAGACTGGAAAAGGTATTTTATAAAAAGAATTTGTTGACATTATCAATTGATTCTTAAATTTGATGAATGGATCTAAAATATTCCCACAACTACACACCTTTTATTAAAAATTGCAGCTATAAAAAATAGAATGAGTTGAACCTATTGGCTGGCCCTTCACGACAGTTCAAGTTTCTTATGCGGCCCCCTCTAAAATTTAATTTGGCCCCACCTCTGATTTAGACTATTAGGAAGGGTGTGTTGCCATATATTTAGATCTTAGTTCACCTTGAAGCTAGCAGACTATAACCGGATACACAATGCAAATTTTTTGACCAACACCCAACTCATATTTCTTTATATTGGTTGGGCTAAAAATCTGTGGTGTTGTTGTTGTCACCAGTGACCATTGTTGTTCACCATAAACTGCATCTGGAACACGGATTGGTTGTCCAAATATCAGCATGCTTATTTAGTAATTGGTAGATCTGGCGTCATGTTGGCCTGTGTCATTCTGTGTGTACCAACAGCCTAAACTACAAATGGTACGTAATAAATAAATAAAAGAATTGTTGGGAGCTTATATTGCTGAAGTTTGTAACTGTATCAAACTTACATTACAAACAAACATTACATTACATATCCCCATTAACAAGGGATCTGTGACATTATTTACTAGTTTTGGCTTTAATAAACCTTCTAACTCAAGAATGATTGAAATGGTGTTTACAGTGTAAGCTAAGAATTGGAAACAATTGTTTTTGGGATAACACATTTAATGTAACTGTTTAATGCAGCTGTCCTTTTGGTTAACTAGTATACCCGGAAAATACCAAAGGAAAGTCAACTATCATATCCATACAGGAAATGGGTTGCGTCTCTATGTGATTGTTTTTAATTTTGCACTTTCAGTCATATTATAATTAGACATATTGGACATTCAGCTATACAAGGCAGTGTAAGTCTCCCTTGAGAATTTGTACTACATGGCACTGTACATATTCAACCACCACTATTATGTTTTTACCGTGTTTGCCATGACATGGAACACTTAAGGGAACGAGGATATCAACTAGTGATATAAATTAAACAATGACGCTTTGATTGCACATTGCATGGGTTTTAACTTTGCAAAGGGAACTAAAAGGCAAACAATTTCATTGCGTTTTATAACTTCTGTGAGGTTGTTTTTTCTAACTTGTGTACAGTGAAAATTACAGTATATGTAGAAATTTTCATTATTGGCTTCAATAAACTACGATGACCACCATTTATTTATATAGCTCAGTGCATTTGGCTCTTTGTTTTATTAACTAACAGGCTACCAGCCTGGCCTAAAGAAAAGAACATTGTAATGTCATAATGCTATTTATATGAACCAAGTTACAAGTGTTCATAGCTTCAGATCTGCTATTGATAGGATAGAATGTTCTGCTTGACAAAAATAACTTGCTTCCTTTTGAGTAAGTAATGCTACTTCATTTATAAATAACGATTGTTGCTACTGAAAAAGCTTAGAGAGCGTCTACCCCCACCACAAAATATCTTTCCGAAAAAAAGACCTTGTCCCCAAACCTCAAGACTGCAATACTTCCATGTCCCATAAAATACCCTCCTATCGTCCTGGTTTGCGGGTCAGACCCAATATAATGGGACCAGGTCAGTATAGCCGGTTTGGGGGGTTCTTTGGTCTGGAGTGAAATTCATTAATAGAGTGTGGAATGTCCAATTAATGATATTTTTTACTCATTATTTTATAAATAAGTTTAATATCTGCTACTGTTTTTCAGTTTACCTGAAATATTATTTTTTCAGTTTAATTGAAATACATCTAAAAAGTAAAGTACTTCATATAATGAAGAAGCCATTGAGAAGTTGAATCAACTTTAGTTTTATAGCAGAGAAGACCAAAAAACAGAAGCCAAGGCCAGCCTCTTTTAGATGTTTTTCTTTAAAAAGCAATATAAAAGCAGTTAAAGAAAGACATAGATGATCAGTTCGCATCCCTGAGCTGTAAAATGTTTTGAAATACCATGTATGACAGCCTATTTTTCACTATATGTGGCCAGAAATGCAGTGTTTAAGTCAAATATATTGAGTACTGCACCCTGATGGGTGTTTCAATATTCACTAGTGCTAGTAAGGGGCCATTTTTTTAAATGTATACCATAGGTACAGTATTATAGTTGAATTAACTGGCACAATTACCAGCTTAATCTGTTTACCAAAACTGAAAGTAGCCCCTGTGGCTCTATACAAGATTGTTTTTCTTTTGATCAACGCCGGCCATTTACAATTGAGATATGGGGATCAGCAAAAAAACATTAGTGATCCAAATGTTTTAGATACTATCGGGACATGTAATATTAAGTGCTCTTGTCCAGACCGTCAGTGAAACTCCTATTCATTCTTTATCTGTTTGTATTCAGTTAGATCACTAGACTTAAGTTAATTCTTCTACTGAATACAACAGATATCCATACCTGGGATGAATCCATGACCTGAGAACTTCAACAATCCTATTCTGCCTGTTTGTATATTGGGTTTCCGTGTGTTTTCATGGTTTGCAGTGCCTGCACCAAAATTTCCTCCACATTATTGGCATACTGTTGCAGTGCTCCCCTTTCATAAAATATAAGTTAAGCTGCACCACCCTACAATATTTTGCCTGACCAACCAACATTCCAGTGTTTCGTTTGGTCGGGTCGATTTATTGTATGTGCGCTCCAACTGATCGCCAACTGTTTCCTCCCTTCATACAATCGGATGAAGCACGATCGGGAGGGTCAGAAAACCATGACCGCTTTTGCTGCCACCCGACATTCCCTCCGTTCTTGCACCAGTCAAAGTCTTGAATGGTTGGTTGTACCTGGTACAACATTTATAGTTTTTTGTGCTACTATGGCGAAGGAAGAGGTGGAGACAGACACTGTAGTAATATACATTTTCTAAGATTTTAGTTATGTCTGGCAAATCACTCACCTGACGAGGAACACCCAAAATGTTGTGTGAAGTGGACATGTAAAGTAGCTTATTTCAGCAGAACTGTGGTGCGTCGTTGGATTTTTTTGTTTCAGTAAGTCTTTATTGCCCTGGAAGTGCTAACATGGCTCCATGAGACAGCACCCTGAGGAACTCAACAAATAAAGTGTTTACGGCCGGTCATTAAAAAAGAAAAACATTAGCAAACTTTTATAATTTCATTGAAATAGATCAAAGAGGAAAATATTTAAGATCTTAGGGGAATATGAAACTGAAATTATTATGCACAACAATTCCATCTAACCACTAAAGCGAAGCAACAAACTGATGAAATACAGTGTTTAATTGGCCACTGTAATTTCGCACTAGGGTTATGCCATGGGTAGAAATTTACCACCGGCCACACAATTTTGTATATAGCTCTGACACTCAGGCCTATGGTCACACTCCGGCCTTTGTCCCAAATGTCCCTGCAAAGTGGTACCATTGTAAAAGCAAATGTGCTGTGTGAACATGCTCAGCTGTTCAGTGTTTAAAAATAAAACATTTTATTTTGATTCCGTCTTTATTTATATTTGATTCTCCTTTATTCTATCTATATTTAATGTTGTGAAGACTTCTTGAGATGTGCATGAGAATGTGACCTGACTGGAATCTTCCTAAAAAAGCAGGTTTAAAAACATTTATGTTTTTTCTTTTTTTAAGGGCTCCCCCTTTAACAGAACCATAGGAAAAATGATGTACTTCATATTATCAGTCCAGTTAGGTTGTTTTGGCAACTGAATGCCCTATTGCCATATATTGCAATGTGATAGTGAAGAATGGGTAGCCAAGAAACTAAACCAAAAGTGCACTAAAACAAATTATTGAACAATTGTAAATATGAGTACTCAAAGCTGTACAAAATAGAAATAGCAAGATATATATTATAAATATGTTGTGTATATATCCCTTCCTCCTATAAAAATTATAAATATTTATAATTTTTTATGGAATTACATTTGAGTTTTTAGGAGCTACTAATTGAGATGGGGGGTATATAATATTAACGTGTATATGTATGTGTGGTCATTTCTCCCACTATATAATAACCATAATATATGGATATAAAGTATAGCACTTGGTTTTAATAGGTAACAACAACAAAATATATACAATTTATAAATGTAACTTACAGCTAAACCCCCTATTTTATATAATAGACAAAATGATAGATGTAGCCATACACTATCACTGATAAAAACCTCTCCACATGTTTAACACTGAAAGGAAGTTCCTGTATTACACCAGTTTATGTGCTGTGTGTTAAACACGTTGACAGTCTTACATTGCTCCCAACATTTGAAAAATGAAAGAGGGACATTAAAGGGAAGTGGAAGTTGTGGGCACAGTTTGGCCCAACCCGCTCTCCATAGGTTACTCCCAATTTAAAAGAATCCCTCCCCCCTAAAAAAGAGGACACTTTTTAAAAATATGCAATACTCCACCACCCAGTATGCCTCATATCAGTGCTTATCTATCTGTCTGTCACCTTCCTATCTGTCTATCTACCTATATATCCCTCTCTTTTTATATCTGTCTCCTACCTATCTATCTGTAGCTTTCTCTCAGCCTGCTATCCCTCTGTTTTTTCTGACTCTCTGTCTAACTACCTATCTGTCTATCTATTGGTTTCTCTGTATATTTCCTATCTCTTTTCCATCCATCTATCTGTCTGTGGTCAACCTTCATCTCTATCTATGCCACACACATACGCGTACCCACACATAATGAAAACACCACACACACACACACACTGAACAACACAAACATGCACGACATCCAGAACAGACACTACATGGACACAAACTGACACCCATGCACAGACGACATACTGAGACCCACATCGCTGTACACCTGACACACACATCACTAATATACTGACCAACATATGCACTATATACGGTCACACAATCAAAGGGGGCGCCAACTGATATACTGAACACACAACACATGCACTGATATACTGACACACATACACATCAACATTGCACTGAATATAGTGACCATACAATGACACACATTCACTGATATACTGACACACATCTACACCATGCACTGATATACTGCACACATACACTGATATACTGACACACACACTCAACACATGCACTGATATCTGCCGCACATACAAATAACAATGCACTGATATATGGACACACATACAAATGACATACCACATACACTGATATACTGACACTACTCAGATGATACACACATCACTGAGTATCTGACACCCCCATACACTTGATAATCCTGACACGCACATTCACTGAAAATACTGACACATACCGTGGTAGGTGGTATACTGACACACACCTGCACTGGTCATACTGACACACACATTCACTGGTATACTGACACCACACCTTGCACTGGGTAACTGACACACACTGCACTGATATACTTACAGACACACATACCTAATATACTGACACCCACACTACAACAACCATTCAACTGATATAATGAACACACATACACTGATATACTGAAACACACACACAGCCCCCAATGTATGTGCACTTATGGGTATCTGTGTACCTCAAGCAGTTACAGGGCACTGCAACCCCCTTGACCTTACTATAACTACTGGTGACCCTGAAATGAAATGGTTAATAAGGTTAGAGTACTGTGCCTTTTACTTAAAACAAAACAAAACACCAGAGTGGACTATGCGGCAATCCCAGCAATCTTACACACCTAACACACATGCCTGATATACTGACCGCCCACATGCACCTGAATACTGACACAACACGGCACTGATAATCTGACACACACATGATTGATATACTGACACACACTTGCACTGATATACTGACCACACCTTGGCACTGATATAACGCCAGGCAGAGATGGGTGAGTTACAGAGAAAAGTGTAGTTTTACCTGGTCTCTCGCTCCTCCGCTCTTCTTTTGACAGGTCCCACATACTGGTAGCCATGGGCATTTTTTTTTTTTACATACTGGAATTATTCTAGTACTAGACATTAAGCCTGTTACAATAACAGGCGCTAGAAGCCCAGAGTGCCTCTATCCTCCATGTCCCAAGGCCACAGTTCCCTCTTAGTGTCCCAGACCCAGGGCCCCCCAAGCAAAAAATAATGCCCCTTTATAATAAACGCATCACAGTATGGCCCAGCCAGAAGAGCCAATTCCTCGGGTCAGGAACTCAGCCGTGTATCTGCATCTTAAGGATAAAGGACATAACTTTGAAGATGTAATGTTAACATACTGGCGAAGGAACGTGACTGGTTCAAGAGAGAGGGTTAAGGAGGCCATTTAGTGAAAATAAAGAAACCAAGCCTAAATAGAGGTGGGGGGGTTCGACACCAACTGTCTGCCATGTACAATGCGTTTTTAACACCTTACTTGGCGTTCCTATAACACCTCTTAGCATATCTAATCACACCCTTAACACCTGGCTGTGATATGCTAATTGGGATTTTCCAGGGTACATAATTGCCACAGATTCTTGTACAAGTCATTTGAATTGAGAAAGCCAGTGGATGACTAGCGAAACGTCTTCAAGAACTACATTTCAAGTCCAGTTGATCTAATTGAATACAACAGATATATGTTAGAATCAAGAAAATATATGTCTGTTATATTTTGTTACCTAAGTAGACATCTGATATTTTCCGACTATACCACGTTTGATGTTGGGCAGATTTCAGCTTACTGTAAAACTATTGGCAATGATGTCACTGTTATGGCCATGAAAGTCTGTATCCATTAAGGAAGCCGGTACCATAGAAAGACTAGTGTGAAGTAGGTGGTATATGGTGCTTTAAGGGCTGCAGGCAAGTATAACAATTTCAGGGTTTTGGAGGTAGGGAAGGTAAGTATAGATTTTAGGCCTGGGGGTAGCATGAACTTATTCTACATGTCTCTGGTATGCACGACCATAATAAATGGCAATATATTGTTTACTATGTACTTAAATTTAAAATTTGGTGTTTCAGAGCACACTTTGGCAACACCACTTGGAGATGTTGGGAAGCAGGTATGGTGTGTTTTCAGTTTTTACTTATTTTTGCACAACTTGTCATAGATTCACTGTAAATATATATTTTGTTCCTTGTTTCTTAATTGCTACAGATCTGGCGAGGAGCTTTCCTTCTTGCGGATTTATTCTCTCCGAAAGGAAAAGTTGAAAGTTTAAAAAATTAGGCTAATAGGGAAAAAAAGCAAAAATAATGCCCCTTTATAATAAACTGCATCAACGTATGGCCCAGCACAGAAGAGCCAATTCCTCGGGTCAGGACTCAGCCGTGTATCTGCATCTTAAGGATAAAGGACATACCTTTGAAGATTGTAATGTTAACATACTGGCGAAGGAACGTGACTGGTTCAAGAGAGGTGTTAAGGAGGCCATTTATGTGAAAATAAAGAAACCAAGCCTAAATAGAGGTGGGGGGGTTCGACACCCACCAATGTCTGCCATGTACAATGCGTTTTAACACCTTACTTGGCGTTCCTATAACACCTCTTAGCATATCTAATCACACCCTTAACACCTGGCTGTGATATGCTAATTGGGATTTTCCAGGGTACATAATTGCCACAGATTCTTGTACAAGTCATTCTGAATTGAGAAAGCCAGTGGATGACTAGCGAAACGTCTTCAAGAACTACATTTCAAGTCCAGTTGATCTAATTGAATACAACAGATATATGTTAGAATCAAGAAAATATATGTCTGTTATATTTTGTTACCTAAGTAGACATCTGATATTTTCCGACTATACCACGTTTGATGTTGGGCAGATTTCAGCTTACTGTAAAACTATTGGCAATGATGTCACTGTTATGGCCATGAAAGTCTGTATCCATTAAGGAAGCCGGTACCATAGAAAGACTAGTGTGAAGTAGGTGGTATATGGTGCTTTAAGGGCTGCAGGCAAGTATAACAATTTCAGGGTTTTGGAGGTAGGGAAGGTAAGTATAGATTTTAGCCTGGGGGTAGCATGAACTTATTCTACATGTCTCTGGTATGCACGACCATAATAAATGGCAATATATTGTTTACTATGTACTTAAATTTAAAATTTGGTGTTTCAGAGCACACTTTGGCAACACCACTTGGAGATGTTGGGAAGCAGGTATGGTGTGTTTTCAGTTTTTACTTATTTTTGCACAACTTGTCATAGATTCACTGTAAATATATATTTTGTTCCTTGTTTCTTAATTGCTACAGATCTGGCGAGGAGCTTTCCTTCTTGCGGATTTATTCTCTCCTGTGATTGGATAGTGGCTAAGAGGTGTTATAGGAACGCCCAGAGTACGGTGTCAAAACAGCATTGTACATGGCAGACAATTGGTGTCAATTGGTGGCGAAGGAACGTGACTGGTTCAAGAGAGGTGTTAAGGAGGCCATTTATGTGAAAATAAAGAAACCAAGCCTAAATAGAGGTGGGGGGGTTCGACACCAACTGTCTGCCATGTACAATGCTGTTTTAACACCTTACTCTTACAATGGATTTTTGAGTGGCCCCATTATACTGAGGGTAATAAAGTTTTGGACATACCCGGAGCCCCACCTACCCTAAGTGATTGGCTGAGGAAGCCTGGGTACCACCCTGTGTTAAGCTAGGTACACACATGAAAGATTTGGTTGTCGTTCTTGAAGACGTTCGCTAGTCATCCGACTGGCTTTCTCAATTCAGAATGACTTGTACAAGAATCTGTGGCAATTATGTACCCTGGAAAATCCCAATTAGCATATCACAGCCAGGGGTTAAGGGTGTGATTAGATAGTGGCTAAGAGGTGTTATAGGAACGCCCAGAGTAAGGTGTTAAACAGCATTGTACATGGCAGACAGTGGTGTCGAACCCCCCCACCTCTATTTAGGCTTGGTTTCTTTATTTTACATAAATGGCCTCCTTAACACCTCTCTTGAACCAGTCACGTTCCTTCGCCAGTTGTTAACATTACAATCTTCAAAGGTATGTCCTTTATCCTTAAGATGCAGATACACGGCTGAGTCCTGACCCGAGGAATTGGCTCTTCTGTGCTGGGCCATACGTTGATGCAGTTTATTATAAAGGGGCATATTTTTGCTTTTTTCCCTATTAGCCTAATTTTTTTAACTTTCAACTTTCCTTTCATTATCAAAGTTATTAAAAGGCGAATTTTCATCAAAAGCGAAAATTATGTAGCAAAAAGTAGCACTATAATGCTGAAAAAGCTCAGCACATATGATGGTAAATAGGCAATACTCCCTGGTGTTTTACAAGTAGTATTAAATGGTATACACATGAACACCTTCTTTGTTATTTAAAAATAGCCAAACACATTTGGTGTTTTTTTCAGCCAAAGATATAATTTTCTCTATTTTATTAATAGGTGATAGTGTAAAACTCAAAAGGTGAATTTTCTCTATTTCATTAATATCACACATTTTTTAGATGCTTACTTTCAGCAAACTGCAGCTAATTACCAAACCAGTTACATTAATATGGGAACATCCCATAGTGCTGTGTAAGAAATAGTCATGTTAATGGAACATTCCAGTAAGTAATGATGTTTGGGAAAATTCTGGTAAAGCTGCAAAAAAAATGCAACAAAAGGAGAAAAGGAGCAAAAAAGCGAAAATTCACTATTTATAAATAGCTTTAAATAAAAAAATAGCTCTGAAATTACACTAGAGAGCAATCTCTCTTTTGCAGTGATACCACACTTAACGCAATGAATAAGGCGAAACTATGCCACACAAGAAATAAAGAAACCAAGCCTAAATAGAGGGGGGGGGGTTCGACACCAAACTGTCTGCCATGTACAATGCTGTTTTAACACCTTACTCTGGGCGTTCCTATAACACTCTTAGCCACTATCTAATCACACCTTAAACACCTGGCTGTGATATGCTAATGGGATTTTCCAGGGTACATAATTGCACAGATTCTTGTACAAGTCATTGAATTGAGAAAGCCAGTCGGATGACTAGCGAAACGTCTTCAAGAATTACATTTCAAGTCCAGTTGATCTAATTGAATAAACAGATATACCATGACCTGGATGAATGAGAACCTTCACAAGCATCTAACATATATTTCTAGATTTTATCCCTGTGCATGAGTCATCCACACAACCTTCTATAAACTACATGTAATCTAAATTCTGCAAGTGGAGTACTGGTTTGCTGCGACTCTATAAACACAGAAACTAGAACACTGGCGCTGAGGACATTAGAAAACTAAAATATAACAGACGTCTACTTAGGTAACATCTAGCTGATGAAAGGGGCTTAGGACTCCCAAAAGCGTGCTATATTTTTTTGTTGTTGTTGTCTGGTTAGCCAATAAAAGGTATAACAGCTCAATTTTCTTCTCTATTTATGGCTAAAACGGTACAAACCTCAACTATTGGAGTGTCTACTTACCATTCTAACAACTCTGTTGCCGTTTCCATTTCGTTGCTATGAATTTCTTCATTATTTGCAATAGTAAGAATTGTAGGACATATAAGTCCGCAGGATAGTCCTGCTTAACTGATTGTGGCTTTCTAAGAACTTCAAGATCTCCATCTTCATCAAGCAACTTTATTGCACACTTAACTCATTGGTCTGGAAGTCTTCTTCAGGACAAGCACAATCTTCTTGTTTTCTGCTCTTTTTCATTCTGAGAAAATTCTTCAAGTGTGTCACTGTTGCACAGGATTTTAAATGTTGATTGAAAAACTAGAAGAAAAGTACATCAGACAGATAATGTTCTGCATGAAAGAAAAAACTTTCAATAGTGCGTGTGTTTAAAGGACTACTAATACCCTCCCACCAACGTAAATGTATCAATGGTGAGGACTGGAATGACTTGGGTCAGCAGGTCAAGTTCACTCACTCCAACCCTGCTTGTGTCCAGGACTGAATATGGGATGATATGGTCGCAAGAAACACGTCATTTCATTGGTCAAGTCCCAGAGTTTTCAGAGCAACTGTACCACTCTAAAAGTTGCATTGCTAAAATGATGATTGCATGCATTGTCCAAACGCAGAGCAGATAGTCGGACATGGACACCGTGATGACCATGTAATTGTGGTGTCCATTTGATCTGAAAAAAGGATTGCATTGCAAAATTTTGACATAGTAGAGAGGGAGTGGGGCAGGGTAGGCCAGACTTTGCTTATTTCCAGTGATCTACTGAAAACCCAGGGGTGAGAACTTAGTGTTTCAGGTAAAGTGAAGTGGCTCAGTTGCCTATAAATGGATCTAGAACAAACACATCCTGCTGACAATCATCAGAGATGTAAAATATAATGCCACACATCTTCTGGTTATCAAGACATTTGCAGAGGTTACCCTTAATAAAAAGTTTTAAAAAATATAAACAGACGTTAATGTTCAGCACCCCTTATAAACAATTTGTATAACAAAAGTGTAAGCAGTGATTTATGTTATTAAAGAATATTAAAATGGGTGTACCTAGGTACACAAAAATAACATAACGCTATAGGGCATTTTATAAAGGATCGGTATTTTCGCCATCGCAGGAAATCGCATGACAAATAGCACTATTTCGCCTTATTTATAAAACTACTCGTTTTCGCTTTGCGGAAAAGTATCGCTGAGGAGATGTGTGCGATAGTTTTCGCCTTATTCATTGCGTTAAGTGTGGTATCACTGCAAAAAAGAGATTGCTCTCTAGTGTAATTTCAGAGCTATTTTTTATTAAAGCTATTTATAAATAGGTGAATTTTCGCTTTTTGCTCCTTTTCTCCCTTTTGTTGCATTTTTTTTGCAGCTTTACCAGAATTTTCGCAAACATCATTACTACTGGAATGTTCCATTAACATGACTATTTCTTACACAGCACTATGGGATGTTCCCATATTAATGTAACTGGTTTGGTAATTAGCTGCAGTTTGCTGAAAGTAAGCAATACTAAAAAATGTGTGAATTAATGAAATAGAGAAAATTCACCTTTTGAGTTTTACACTATCATCCTATTAATAAAATAGAGAAAATTTATCTTTGGCTGAAAAAAACACCAAATGTGTTGGCTATTTTTAAATACAAAGATAGGTGTTCATGGTGTATATACCAATTTAATACTACTTTGAAAAACCACCAGGGAGTATTGCCTATTTACCATCATATGTGCTGAGCTTTTTCAGCATTATTAGTGCTACTTTTTGCTACATAATTTTCGCTTTATGAAAAAATCGCCTTTTTAATAACTTTGATAATGAAAGGAAAAGTTGAGAAGTTTAAAAAATTAGGCTAATAGGGAAAAAAGCAAAAATAATGCCCCTTTATAAATATGTCCCTCGACCCCCATTTGACTTATTGGTAAATAAAGAAATCAGAACCTTAAAAACAAAAGATCTTTAAAAAGCGAAAAATGAACCTAAAAAGCGAAATCTGGGAAATAGTTTAACACCCCCCCTGAGTACTTATTAGTATTAGAAACTCTATAATGCTGACACCTTCCATGGACCTATTAGCAGGTAAATAAAGGGCCACTTATGCGCCACCTCAGACTTGGTGAATTGGAATGGCTTGAAATTACCACAAAAACACTTTTTGCCATTTTATAAATATGCTTGAGCAGTTACTGCAGGATGTATGGCGAAAAGCAAAAAGTAGCGGTAATGACCTTTCACCAATGGTTATCACTGCTTTATAAATAGCGAAAAGGCGAAAAGTTTAACGAACTTTATAAATAGTCCCTAAATTTTTCAGTGCTTTATATTAAAAATACAAATCTCCTCAACTCCGTTCACTCTATTATTCACCCTATCATTCTAGAAATCACGGGAAGTAGGCCATACTGTGTGTGTTGCGATACATTGCACTTTTGCCACTTTTTTGTTGTTTCTGTCAAATCGCACTTAATACAAATCTATGAAAGCACATAAAAAAGCAGATAAAGAAATTGCAAATGTATAGAACTTGCTATTTTATTTGTATCCATAAACCCCTGGGAAAGGCAAGCACATGAAAAAGTGGATACAAACGAACACAAGCACATGGCAAAAGCCCCATAAAAGTGCAGTGCATTTTTTCCATGCTTGCAGTGAGGGCTCAGTCTTAGGGGAAGGTCCCACTATGTGGGTTGCGTTGTGCTGCCCATTTGGATGTGTTAGGACAATGATTTTGTACGCGTTCTGGTCCGTGAGCAGGTTACAGACATGCCTTTTTCTATGCATTTGTCGGCGTGTTCTGATTCCAAGTCCATTTGCATACGTGTGCAGTTTTTGGAAAATCAACAGTAAACACTGAAAAAAACGCAAAAAATAAATTTGTCCGCATGTGTCAACGTTTTTTTTTTTGCGTTCCCATAGACTATTATTAAGTGCGATTTGACAAACAAGGACCAAAAGTTGTGAACGCAGATAAAAATGACCACATAGATTCGGAATGCAAATTATACAATGGGAACCAATTCTCGCGATTTCCATTTATTAAAATTACACTGCGATTCACAAACGCACACAAAACAGATGCAATGTGCATAGTGGGACCAACCCTAAGTCATGAGATTTTCTCTTTGCCATAACCTTGGCACCTAACAAATAGACCTTTTCATTCCTATATTGTAAAAAACGAACTAAAACTGAAAACTGTTACAAGTCAGTTAAAAACTGACTGAAAAAAAACACTGCCTTCATCCATTTCTATATTTTAAGTTGCTGTCAGGAACTTGATCCCTTATGCTCTCAGTGCTCCCTGTCACTAGATTCCTCATGATCTGTTCAGCTCACTCCTAGTAGTATGTGCCACTACGGCCAATAGTATTCACCCAGTGATTTTGTGATATAGTGAAAGTAAAACTGCCAAAGTAAGGTAAGCAGAACTGGGAGCTGTAATAACTGTTGAATTTAGTAAGATTTTCTTTTAGTGCAGGAGTTGAATGTGTGTGGGGGGGGGGGTGGTTATGATTTTTTTAGGTACAGTACTACATTAGGCTGGGTACACACAGTCAGATTTTCTGGTCCAATTAACCGATATTTAAGTGTATTGGTCAGTTGGGACAAAAAATCTGTGCTGCTTTCGCCCACAACGACGACCGATGTCTGGACGAACAGGCAATCAGACGTGTCAGTAAATCATAGCCGATTGTCGCATGAACTGTGGGCCGTGGCCATCATTGCCGCGACCGACAGACATTTGTCCCGGCTTATAGCGAACGCTCGTCGGGACAAATAGTTCCCTCGTGTGTACCCAGCTTTAAGTAACACAGACAGCAGCTAACTGCAGGATTGCGTTTATCTGCACAGAAAGAGCACAGGGCAACAGATAATGCTTATTCCTTTTCCTGGTCTTAATGCTGAATCAATTAGCCATACAGTGACAGAGAATTAAGCTTTACTTTTTTAGAATGGATAGTTCTACATGTTAGGGGGAGATGACAATATATTCGCTATTGCAACTACGTGCACTCGTTTCCGCAATGTATAATCACTTTGCGACCGTTAATACATTGCAAAACGCTAGCGGCAAAACCATCGCTAACAAATTGTACATAGGTTAGCGTGATTTTAGCGCTTATTTTCTCGTTAGCGCGGGATATTGCATCTCCCTGGTAGTGTGCTAGCGGGAGGGGCTGGGTGATTGACAGTTTCTTACTGACAAGCTGTGCTTGCCCTCTTTAAAGAGTAAAATTCCCAGAGCTAAAAAACAAGGGATAGGAGAAAAAGAAGGAAATTTAAGTTGTGGTGAAATTATCTTAATTACTGTGTGATTTGGCACAGTTTACATGTCCTTTAAAGGCTATGTCCACCCACAAAAATATTTTTTTACATAAGTTTCCCCAAGGGGTCCCCAGCCCCAACCGCTATACTTGTATCTTCAGAAAGCCCCCCAAACTCTACTTACCTCCCCTCTTTCCTCCGCCGCACTCCCGGCCCTCTGCTTGCAAGGAAATGCAAGCAGAGGGGCGGGAACCGGCAGCCGCGTCTGTGATTGGCTGAGGGCAGCCAACACAGACGCGGCTGCCGGCAGCTCACTTCGCCGGAGGAAAGAGGAGAGGTAAGTAAGGGTGGGGAGCTTTCTGAAGATACAAATATTGGGTTGGGGCTGGGAGACATGGGAGAATACTGCACTGAAGGGGTTTTATGGTAGGGGGAGGGATAGTAGAACGGGAGGAGAGGAGGGAGGGGGGAGAAGGGCTGCAGTACGCATGGCAAAAATCTACCTGAGGCCAGCTAGCAGGCAGTGTCCTATATGGACCGCTAGCCTCCTGGTGGGCAGTTTTTGGGACTTGGGGGGGGACTACAGGAGAACCCTATGGAGCTGGAATGTGAGGTAAGGATTACTACACTACACATGATGGGGCCAGTAGTTGGGGGGATTATAGTTTTGGGGGTGGACATGCCCTTTAAGTCATTTCCCTCTCTGACCAAACTTTTTTTTATTGAATACAGCCAAGGAGAATAGAGGCTGAAAGTGCTGGAAAACTTCTAAGCTAATTTCCTTTAGGTGAAAGTAAAATGGAATAAATCAATTTGTTTTCATCATGACATAATCTAGTAGATACTTAAAAAGTAGTGCTGAAATAGACAGGAAACATGGGTAAACAGTAAACCTTAAAGTATCTTGTAGTAAACAGCAGAAAAATTCTTAGTACCTGGTTGGCCAACTGCATTCAGTCTCACACATAAAATGTTCCTATGAGGAAAGTAGAGATGCACCTCGATAAGCAGTGTCTTTCGTAAAAGTGAATAATTCCATTACCACATTTTGTTGGTAGCAATTAGGCTGATCATGGCTGAAATAGAAACATTGGCAAACAGGTAAAGTAAAAAAAAAATAAAACAATTTTGGTTCCCCAGCCAAAGAAAAATCACAATTCACTAGTGAGAGTGGCTATAGACGGATCGATATTAATGGCCAATCACTGTCGATAATATCGATCAGCCGAAATGATGCCAATATTAATAAATCAGGCTGATAAAATAGACATATAGGGAACCACCACATGATCATCCGTGATTTACCAGAGGTCGGTCGGAACAAAAATATCATTTGGCATGTACCCGCCTTACTGTGTCTCAAGATTGGTCTGGGTTCAGCTGCCCCAAACCTGCTGCTTGGTCTCAATTACAGAAAAATCACACAGCAGCACACTTCTCCACATACAAACAGACACTAAACGGTCATGGCCGTGTCCATATAAAATAGAATATAGATGGTTTGTAGCAACACAGGAAACATGCAACCACTAAGGAATTGCAATAAACATAAGTGCATTTATTGTGCTAACACACAACATGTTATGGGCAACCCAAGTCCTCAACGTTTGGTGTCGTTTATATCTGTTGTGGGCTGCTACATGATTTCTGGGGTTTGCCAATGCCTTGTGCATGCTGAAGCTTGTAGTTAAATTTGTGCGTAGGGGGAACTTTTTTTTTAAAGGAGAAAGGTAAAGCCATAGCCCTTGTGACTCCTTGGTGACTTCTAAGGCTGGGTACACGCCAGCAGATATTTCCGGCCAACAACCGATAGTGCGGTTGATCAGTTGGTCGCCCGGCAGCGACCGAGTTCGGTCACCCGTTCGCTCAGATCGGACTATCCGCCTTGTTAATCACGGCCGATTGTACGGTTTCCATGGGACTGCACAATCGGTTGTGGCCACTATTGCCGTGACCGACAGTTTTTGTCTGAGAGCTTGCTCAGGACAAAAATGGTCCTGTGTTAAACTTATAGTAGGGGGTAATTAACTCTATAATGAGCACTGTTTTAAAAGAATAAACAAGAATGCTCATCACCCATTATATTAAAAATAGGTCCTAAGCCCTTGACTCACACCAGTGGCCACCCCCCCAACAAAGGGTGTTACATACTTACCATTACCAACTATTGGGAGTCCAATCCAACGCTGGATATCAAAAACACATTTCCAATAGAGCGGTTTATCAGAAAGAGAAAGAATGAGCCAGGTGGAAAATTTTTCTGCCAACCCCCATCTTCAAGTCCCCATTTCTCCGCAGATTTCAAGGAGAAATCTGCAGAGAGATCAGAAGCTCAACTTTGAATGGTTCTTCGATCAGATCAACAACCATTGCAAGTCAATCTGAGGTCCGACCAGATGAACATTTGCCTGTGTATTGCTAGCTTAAAAATTATTGTTGTTTAATTGCAATCCCTTTGCAATCAGTGCAGCCCTGCTGATAACATTTATTATGTGGGTCCCTATCAGATTAGATGAATTGGCAACCCAGGCTAGGATGCAGAGAAGAAGCTTCCATCTTGCCATGACCAGCAGTTATAAACAATAGAAGTCCCCGCAGTGTGAGCCTGCCTTCTGCACTACATAACAATGTTAAACAGTCTACTAATGGATTACAGCTCGTTCTATGAACCCAGGATTATCATTCACAGCGCACACACTCTCCAGGCCTGCACAATGTAACACAATGCAGTGCCCTACAGGGGAATCCATTTTCACCACACACAGGGGTAGTCATTACCAGATGTTCTGTTTTACTTACAGGGTCTGCGGTGCTGAACTAACAGAGTAAATGTCTTTCAATAGATAGAGGTGGCAGAACCTTCAGTAGTTCAGCACCAGTTCCCTGTACTGCTCAGGCAGTTAGCATGCCATGTGATCTCTCTCCCAATGGTGGCTGTACATGCAATGCAAAGCTTCCAGTGTTATTGCTGTATTATCTGGTCCTAGTGCTATTTCCTCTAATTTAATAACTCACTATTATATACATGTAGATGTTTTTTTAGGGTATAATTATTTGATATATATTAATCGATTGGTCAGTGTTTTTTTTGTTTGTTTTTTAGTAAACAATATATTTATAATTTTTTCTGAGTTTATTTGGGTTACTTTTATATTATTGTGTACCTTGGTGATTTAACCCAAATTATCACCTTGTGACTGTGGTACACCTTTTTTTTATTACTGTTTATATTTATACAATTGTGTACAGTTGTGTACAGTTGACTTTAATTTAAATTGATTCTAAGAAAGATAGATATTGAAGAGAGTGCTAGCTAGGACCCAGAAGTAACACAATGGAAGCTTTGCAATGCAGGAAAGCCTCTATTGGGAGAGATGATCACATGACATGCTAACTTACCGAACAGCACAGGGAAATGGTGCTGAGCTCTGAATAAAGGTTCGTACACACGTACGGTGACACATGGAATGTACGAACTGCCGTTTAGCTGATAATCGTACTGTGAATGGCACTTTATTGGCGAAATGTTGCCCGACCGGCTGGGTGGATCGCCGAACAAGTGGCCGTTTTGGCACATAAAGTGCCCATACATGGCACGATTAACGGACATTCGTACAACATCGTGTGACGCGGGTCGGTTTTGGTTTGTGGTGGGAAATTGTTAAAAGAAGAGTTTCTGGCCTTGCTGCACAGTGCAGTAATCATGGAGCTGCACAGGGGGTCCAGAGATTCTGGATTTTCCTTTTCCGAGAGAAGAATAGGGAAAAGAAGGGGCAGATATGGACCCTAAGGCCAAGTCCGCTGCAATTTCATTAATGTTCCATAGGGCGTAAGCAAATCGCCCTAAAATGTTCTCCAAAAATCGGATTCTAGAGCAATGGAAGCAGTGCTACTCTAGCGTTCGCTTTTAACCCCAATAAGATTGTGCGTTATATGTGGGGTGGGTGGCCTCACTCTAAATGAGGAACTTTGTCAGCATGTATATATAGAAATGTATTTTATAAAGCAACACTTAGGTACGCAGCACTGTACATTATAAAATACAGACAGGGATTCAATAAAATCTACGGTTAAAATGGTGCTAATTTTGCCCCAACCAATCAGATGTTAGCTTTCAAATGTTAAATAAGATCTGATTGGTTGGGGCAAAATTAGCACCATTTAAACGATAAGAACTTTATTGAATCTCCTGAGAGTATACAAACAGGCATAAGTGAAGCCATTATACAGATCAATTAATTTAAATAAAGTTTCAAAGGTAAGAATACATACATATATCTATATTAAATTAAGTAAGGTGTGCCTTGACATATTCAGAAAGAGATCCCTGCCCCGAAGAGCTTACAATGTAAGTGGGAGGGACAAAATACAGATACAAGTGGAGGGAGGGATAAAGTTCTCAGACAGCTAACAATCATTAATAGTGCTGGTTTTCAGAAGGTGGGATAACAGTTAAGATTTAAAAGAGCTAAAGAAAGTCACCTAGTGAAGTGTGAGCAGTAGAAGGTTTCAAAGGTAGGGAGCGCAAGAGAGAATGTTTTACAGGGTATCTCCACTGATAAAAATTCATTTTTATTGAAGAACAGGAGGTAAGACACAGCTCCTTTACCTCCCGGTATTTAAAAAAAAAATTTGGAGTGTAGATACCCTTAAGATGGGAGGAAGCAGTGTTGAAGGGGGGTTGTAGAGAAGATTGCCTTGCAAGGAGTGCAAGGCACGTCCAGGAACATAAGGGACCAAGAGAGAAAATAAATAGGGAGGTGAAGTAGAGTGAAGGGATATAAAGGTTAAAAGAAGGCTATTGAATTGATTCTTTGTTTGAGGAAGCCACCCTATGGACTGCATAGTATTGGGGTTGGGGGTTCTCTTTTGAGGAGAGTGAGATGATCCAAGCTACCGAGTTTAAGACTGGAGAGGAGAGAGATGACAGGCCGGATGTCCAAGTAACAGAATGTTACAGTAGTCAGAAGGGAGATTATAAGGGCATGCATGAGAATTTTAGTAGTGAGCGAGAGAGGAAAGGGTCTTGGCAATATTGTGAAGGAGAATACTACACGTCCTAGTGACATGATAATGTGATGATGGAAGGAAAGAGAGGAGTCAAGATGCCAGGGCAGCGTAGGCACGTACATCATAATGCCCTATTGTTAATAGAGATGGAGATGGTGGACTAGGTCCTATTTAGGGGGAATGATTAATTCCATTTAAGATAGATGGTGCACCTCTAGGAGTAAATAGCAGAATTAAGAGATTTGGGATTGAACTTCAGGGTTAGTGCAGGGGTGGACAAGTAATTTAGGTATCATCAGTGAATAGTAGTTAAATCCAAACTGATTATTTCTCCGAGAGATAGTGTACAGGATAACAGCAAGGGTGCTAAAACCGAGCCCTGAGGGACCCTCACACTAAGTGGAAATTGAGAGGAAGTTTTATTCGCAAAATACGAGAAAGATCTGTTAGAGAGATAGAAGACAACCAAGCTTGATTTCGGATTCCCAGAGAATTGTAAATTTGTATAAGAAGAGAGTGGTCCACAGTATTAAAGGCAGCCATAGGTTGAGGAGAATGAGGGCGAGAACTGGCCCTTGGCAGTTTGCAGGTCATTGAGACTTTGCAGAGGGACGTTTCAGTTGAATGACCTGGTTGGAATCCTGACTGCAATGGGTCCAATTGGTTATTAAATTGAAGGTAATTAGTAAGCGTGTAGAGACGAGACTTTCTAAGAGTTTTGACACAAACGGTATAGGCAGACAGGTCGTTTGAGAGACAGGTGGAGTTTTGACGCCCACACATGTTAAAGGCAGAAGGAAAAATCCCAGAAGTCAAGGGAGAAATTAGAAATGTGAGCAAGAACAGGGAAAAGGATTTTAGCACAGTGTCTGAATAAAAGGATGCACGGGTCAAGGATACACATTGTAAGTGGCGAGGAAAACAACAAAGGTGAAGATTTCAGAATGGATGACGGGTGAAAGATTCCAGAACTGCAAGTGGTGGGGCGAGGTAGAAGAAAGTGTGAGTTGTTCTGAGGTGAGGGGATTAGAGGGGATAATATATACTTTAGTAGTCTGCAAAATCCTGAGGAGTGTTAATGGAATGACGAGGGCGCAAGAGGTGTTAAATAGAGAAATAGACGATGTGGGTTATTTTTGCTATTGTTTATTAGTGTGCTCAAAAGGAGTGTTTTGCTGCTGAAAGAGTTGAATTAAGACATGCAACATGAGCTTGTAGTGGTTAAAGTCCGCCTGACTGTGTGACCTTTTCCAAAGACGCTCAGCTGCACAAGTACAGTAGTGTAGAAATTGGATCTGAATTGAGCCAAGGATGGTTAGTGGGGCGACGGTCGTGAGCTTGTAGGGGGGCAAAGGAGTCAATATGTCAATAAGACAGTTATACGAATGTATTAGGGAATCAGGGTTAGAGTCAGAATGAGGGCAGCGAGGCTAGAAATGATGAGAGGAAGATAGAGCCGGAAGGTCTATTGCTCGGATGTTGCGAACAAGGACACTAGATGGAGTACAAAGGAGAGGGGAGAGTTGGTGGTAGAAAAAGTAATTAGATTGTGATCCGAGAGAGGGAAAGAGGTTCTGGCAAACTGTAAGAAAGATTTTTAAAAAGACCAAGTTGGTCATTGTTGGTCCACTGCTGGAGGCAGAAGGAGGAAGTTAGGTGGAGAAAGAGAGAGGGCAGTTGCTTAGTGTCATCAATGTGACAATTGAAGTCACCTATTTTAGCCGGACAGTCAGAGGAGAAGAAAGATGGAGAGAGAGGTTTCAAACTCTGTAGGGAAGTGGCTGAGGCAGAAGGGGGTCTGTATATGAATGCACCCTTTAGACATAAGGTTGGAAAAGTTGGACAGCATGGTCTTCAAATAGGAAAAGAAACAGGTTGAAAGACGCAGATAGAGGATAAGGTTGGAAAGTTGGACAGCATGGTCTTCAAATAGGAAAGAAAAACAGGTTGAAAGCAGCAGATAGATGAAAACAGAAGACCTACCACTCCCCCTGTCACAACCCCCCGGTCCCAAAACGCCCCAACCACCTATCCGTTCCAGGAAAACACACTCCAGCGAACCGACAGGCGGACGGAACAGATCAGACCCGGTGGGTTTGGTGAACAAACTATATATTTACACAATTAATATCTAAATATCAATAACTCACTGCCACACATCCCGATTAAACAGCGGAAGACCTGTTACTATTGGGGATATTCGCTCCCCTACTTCTAAAACCTGTAAGGAAATTGGTTATTCACACCTAATATTCTATACACAGTTATACAGTATCTCTATTACCAAACAATACTTCTCTATAGTAGCGTACTTCGAAGACACAGGTTTGTTTTGGGATATATCAGAATAGGACAATAGCCTTAATATGTTTTTATCATTTATTAAAAGTTGTAAAAATAGTGCATAAAAATATAAAGAAAAATAAAATAATCACTGAACATAAAGCAGTAACACAAGTGAGGATTAGAATTGGGTAAAAGAAGAAATACTTAGAGATAATTGGCATCTGAATAGTCCATGAGAAGAGTCCAGAAATTGATAATCCAGTTATTGGGAAAAATAGTCCATGATAAGTCCTGCGTTTAAGCCAATACGGTCTGTCCAGTTGGCTAGATGTTATTCCAGATGTTCTTGTAGATGTTATGACAGACTCCTTGGGATGAGACCCAGTTCCATTTTTATCCTTTCTCAGAAAATGGGAGTGGTCTGGTCCCTAGAGGGGTGGACTGGTTCTGCCCCAGAAGGGTTGTTCCAAGTTTTGGAGGGAATTTCAAATATCGAATTCCAACCCCCGGCCATAATCCATGAACCATAATGTCACATTAAACATAATATCCTGATGGTCCATAACTAATTTTCCACAGAACAAGACCAAATACGACTATCTGGGGTATCCTAGACCTAAGAAGGATAATATCCCAAGTTTGGCTTGGGCTATGATATTGTGTCCAGGTCTCTATAATGTAGAATTAATACTGGATAAACTGGGGTTATTTATGAAAACCTGAAATAATTCTACATCCGGAATTATTAAGGAATAGATTGCTTGATCTGCCAGTTGGTTTCTGTTCAATTCTCTACTGGAGATTCCCTGCTAGTTTGGTGTCTATTTGTGGACTTTGTTTATATATTCACACCTTGCAACCTATTGAAGTTAGACCTCCTGCTAAGTCAGCTAATTAACACACAATGGCCCGGGCTTTGGGAAAACATGAATTAACTCTGCGAGTACCAGAACAGTGAAACAAGTGGAAGCTACCAGCTGCTGTTGATCATGCCATTAGGGTGAAATAATCGAAAATTGGGGGTGCAATTTCAGATATTGTCTATGGCGTTTTACATTGAATATCTGTTCGTCACACCTCCCCTATAGCTGTCGCATAGGGATTGGTTTTACACAACCTAGACCGTTGCGACCAACTTCCCTTGGCGCCATGGGTGGCTTTCTCGTTTATGACATGTTACATTACAGTGCTGGAGAAACATATTTTCTTTTTTGTGGTTTTACACTCCCTCCAGTCACAATGCTATAGGCACGAGCTGTGTGGCGTTGGGATCCATTTTGGTACCATGGCAGACTGGTCACCCTCTATACACTGTATTAACATGGATCATCTCCAACACAACCATCTTCCTGACCTGGTACACAACTCATTCTCATTACTGCTGGATAAACCATGTCAGCACTGAGACTTTGTCATTAACATCACCCCTGGTGTGCTTGTGTAAACAAAGGGTTGGAAATTGGCTGCTGCGTTCAATAAGCATCTGGACTCTATTTCCCAGAATGCCCCTGTTGGCCAAATCCCAGGGTAACACTGTTTGTCCAACATTTTTACATTTTTACACTTTCACCACCCTCCTGCACAATACTTTTGGTTCCTCTTGAGACAGAGACCAATACCTGGGCTCTTCCAGTACAGTCAGATCTCGTGTGTTACCTGGGAAACAATCCCTGTTTCCCTACACAATCCTTTATAAGATTTAACAGGTTCTTTGTTAGTTCTACCTGCCCAAAGCTGCCTTGTCCCTTCAGTCTGGACACAAACACCACCCCCTTACAATCCCTGACTTGGGCTAGCTGGTTCTGGCACTGTCGGACTCCTGCTCTGGTCTCCCAGCCTCCTTCCAGTTACTCTGCACTAAGTCACTAGATCGAACCAGGGAGATCTCTGGGAATGCTATCCTCCTCACCTCCCTCCTCTATATCATACACTCGGGCCTTACTGGTTCTGGCAATCGGACTCCTCTCTGGTCTCCCAGCCCTCCTTCCCAGTCACTCTGCCCTATGCAACCCTGACTGAAAACCAGGGTGAATCCAGGGGAAACCTAAACATTCCCTACTGATTCTCTGAACGGTCCAACTCATTCAGTGTGCTGTCAGTCTGCAGTTTTATCATCAGAGTCTGCATCACAGTTCCAGCCAACTGTCCGTGGTGGTAGTTGGTGACGTGGCAGGGTTGAGTCAACTGGATCAGAACATGGAACGAACTTGTAATAGCGTCTCCTGCCTCTGATTCAATGACCGTCCCCTAGCAGTCCTTCCAACAGTGAGTGACCGTTAACACGAGGTAACACATTTTCATTTATAACATTACATTTTTACATGTAATCACATATATTAGAAACTTTATCCTTCCAACATAACATGGAGGCTGCCCCTCTGGTAGTGACTCAGGAAGCCTTTCTCCGGGTGACTCCAGGACTGGGGTTAGTGTAGTGCGTCAATCCAGGCGCCATACAGTTTCAGCCAGTGGCCTGTGACACAGGGGGTCAACTGCTGACAATATACATGTCTGAGGTCAGAGCTGAAATGGATATCTGGGCTCCTCTTTCAACACTGAACCCCGAACTGAGCAGTCTCCAGTAACTGCTACTTCCGGGAAACATTATCACAAGTACAATCATTGGCATCTTAACATTACTTATACATGCTTCCTATCCACCAGATACAGGCTTAATGTTAGATACACAATAATATCACATTGCACATTTACCCCCGGTACCTGTGAACTAGGTCCTGTCAACCCCTTCCTGCTCCAGCTGTTCTAACGCACGGTAGCACAATACCTTGAGTGAGTTGAACCTTTAGCTTCGGACTCCGGGATGCTTTCGGCGGTGTTTGATACTGGGCCACTAATGTGCCTAAAATCTTGTCCCCAACAACACTGGGACAGGGATATCATCCGAGATACCCACTACTTTCTCCTGCTTTCCAACCCCCCAGTCGATTTCCACTCGGGCCTGGGCGATGTTTGGAGGGTGCCCCCTATTCCGTGAGGGTCAGGTGCTTATCGGGAGGATGTTTTCTTTTGCAACCGGGTTAGAGTGAACCAAAGTGATGTCTGCCGGTATCCCTGAAGCCAGTAACAATCCGGTTGTTCACTTTAACCATCTGGTGATTTGGAGGTGGCGTTGGATTTCCTTTTGTACGGACCGGAACCTTGTACGATAAACCTCTGGGGTCAACTGGTACTTGGCTAGGATAGCAGCCTTGATAGCTCCATAATCATTACACTTTCCTCCGGTAACTCTAAAAAGCATCCAGGGCTTTGTAGCGCAGACGTGGAATCAGATGTCTGGCCCAATCTCCTGAAGCAGACGATACTGCGGCAGGCTCTCTCAAAAGAGCGTAAGAACAAATCAATGTCTGATCCTTCTCCATTGCGCAAATTTAACAAAACTTGTGACACTGGCAAACTTGTTCCTCTGCTCCAGGGAACTTGGTGATGAACTGTGGGCGGACGGGCAGTTTGGCCCATTTCCAGTTCATATTGTCGTGCAGCTTGTCGCTTGCACGCTCAGCCGTCTCTCTGCACTCTCACGCTCAGCCGTCGCTCCTCCATTTCGGCTTGCTGCTGACGCGGGCGTTCCAGAAATTGCAGGTACTCATTGTGTAGTGTCGCTTAACTTTTGCAACACTGCCTGGAGCTGAGGAGACTCTGTAGCTGCAGACACAACTAGGGTAATGGTGATACAGTCCTTGTGATGGTATTCCAGGCTGGACAAATCATGTGAATCCAGGTCGTGTGAGTGATTCCTGTGAGGCTCATCCGCATTCCTGTGCTTGGAAATCTGCTCCATTAATTCACGAATCAGTCCTCCCTCCTTTCGATAGGAATCAATGTGTCTGCTTTGGCAAACAACGATTAAGTACCAGAATCATGTTTCTATAATTCACGGATTAGACATTTTGCCAAGTAGAAAAAGTAGAGAAAAAGATTTTGGGGAAGGGCAACGTGTGTGTCTACCTGCAGTATATATTCTAATGCACCGGCTATTAACCACAGAACTTGGGTTCTGCTTACAGAGTTACTTAGTTAACACTGTATATTAGAGATTCTGAGATATAAACACCAAATATCCCAACACGCTGCCAACCAATTGTCACAACCCCCCCGGTCCCAAAACGCCCCAACACCACCTATCGTACACGGAAAACACACTCCAAGCGACCGACAGGCGGACGGAACAGATCGAGGACCCTGGTGGGTTGGTGAACAAACTATATTACACAATTAATATACTAAAATCAATATACTCACTGCCACCACAGTCCCGTTAAACAGCGGAATGACCTGTTACCTATTTGGGATATCCGCCCCTACTTCAACAACCTGTAAGGAATTGGTTATTCACACCTAATATTCTTACACAGTTATACAGTATCCTATATACCTACACAATACTTCTCTATATGTAGCGTTACTTGAAGACACAGGTTTGTTTGGGATAGATACTCAGATAGGACAATAGCCTATAAATGATTTTATCATTATTAAAGTTTGTAAAAATGTGCATAAAAATATAAAGAAAAAAAAAATAAATCACTGAACATAAAGCAGTAACACAAGTGAGGATAGGAATGGGGTAAAGAAGAAATACTTAGAGATAATTGCATCTGAATAGTCCATGAGAAGAGTCCAGAACTGATAATCCAGTTATTGGGAAAATAATAGTCCAAATGAAAGTCCTGCGTTAAGCCAATCGGTCTGTCCAGTTGGCTAGAGGTTTTCCAGATGTTCTGTAGATGTTATGACAGACTCCTTGGGATGAGACACCCAGTTCCTTTATCCTTTTCTGCGAAATGGGAGTGGTCTGGCTCCTAGAGGGGGTGGGACTTGGTATTCTGCCCCAGAGGTTGTTCCAAGTTTTGGAGGGGAATTTCAAATATGAATTCCAACCCCGGCCATTAATCCATGAACCATACATGTCACATTCAACATAATATCTGATGGTCCATAACTAATTTTTCCCAACAGTAACAAGACCAAATACGACATATCTGGGGTTTCCTAGACATAAGAAGGATAATATCCCAAGTTGGCTTGGGCTATGATATTGTGTCAGGTCTCTATAAATGTAGAATTAATTACTGGATAAAAATGGGGTTATTTATTGAAAACCTGAAATAATTCTACATCCGGAATTATTAAGGAATATGAATTGCCTTTGATCTGCCAGTTGGTTTCTGTTCAATTTCTCTACTAGGAGATTCCCTGCTAGTTCTGGTGTCTATTTGTCTGGGACTGTTTATATATTCACACCTTGCACTATTGAAGTTAGACCTCCTGCTAAGTCAGCTAATTAACACAAATGGCCTGGCTTTGGAAACATGAATTAACTCTGGAGTACGCAACAGTGAGAACAATGTGAAGCTACATGCTGTTTGATCGCTGCCATTAGGGTGAAATCATCGAAAATTGGGGGTGCAATTTCAGATAGTGTCTATGCGGTACATTGATATCTTGTTCGTCACCACCCCCCACCACCCCCGTCCGAGGAATGCAACGAATGAGAGAAAGATATTGCGTGCGTAATCGAGACTTCAAATGCAGTATCATGTTCGGAGATCCAAGAGCCAGGAAATGAAAGGGTTGAACGAACAGTGTCATAGTTAAAGGTGTGTGTGTAGCAAAGGCATCCTGAAGGGTTCCTTCTTACACCAGGTGTCCATCAGAGGTAAGATATGTACATATTTTATACACATGTTACCTAGTAACATGTTCACATTAGTAACTAACAGGATATTGAAATACGTATTTCTGTATTAGTGCAAAAGATGAAGGATATTCTGAAAATGCAGAATACAAAATTCAGGAGGAGCATGTCATCTACTGGAATGGTGCTAATTAACTATAAGTATTTTATAAAAAAGAAAATGTGGGTGCTGAGGAGGGTGGTGAGTATGAGTATTTCTGTAAGGTGGATAGTGGTGAAGTCTGTGAATACATGTATGTAAAAGATATGACAGTCCAGTGTATGTAAGATGATATATAACTTTATTTAACCTTTCGTTCCCCATCATAGATTCTGGCATATGAGGCCTTGCATCCTGACTTAGCATGATGGGATGAACAATTATCCTTTGTATTGTGCGCCAGACCAGGCAGGTATTGTGAGAAGTAGTGGCCAGGCAGAAAACAGGCTTTTCTAGGAATCCAGCAGAAGAAATTGTCAGCATTGTGGCTGAAGTTTATTCTCCTAATTTCCTAATGGTGTAGGAGAAAAGATGGCCAAATTTCCCGTTAAAACCACCTAGGTCATGGCCTAGGTTGTTCATGTCCTCATTTTTACTAAAACATGAATTCCTACTGCAGTAAAAGCAGCCAAGAAAAAGCAGAGGAGTAAAATGTAACAAATGGTAGAGACTGAACTGCCAAGGGATCAAAAAGAAACAAAGAAAACTGTTACCAACTGGTACTCTGTCACCTGCTAAGTGTGTAGAGAGAGAGTCTGAGAGTCCTGGGTCGAAGAACTGTGGGTTGGGTTCAGGCAACATGGAGTGTGAATGCGATGCGGGTCGGGTTCAGGAAAAGATAACATGGGTCTTATAATCCTATATAATAAAATGCAAGTGTGCTCGTGTGTGTGGGCTGCTCTGGAAAAAAGAAGCAGCCAATCTACCTGAGTGGTGCTTCTTTTCACTTCAGAGCAGAACAGCCAATCAGATCACAAGTTTGCATAAGGGGCGGGACCACAGACCGGAACCTGTAGAATTACTGCAGAGAACCAGAGAGAAAGGAGTGGTGCAGCAAATTCCCCTGTGATGTACAACAGCCTGGGCACACTCCCTCACTGGTACAGGACTGGGGGGCGAACGGGACAGGAATGAGGTGGATGGGCTGCAGCCGCTTGGGTGGGTTGATTTCTTAAATTAAACTCTTCACAGTGTGAAAATCCTGTCCTGCTGCATTACTGGGTCTGACACCAATAAACTGTACACACACCAGTTATGTTCTAAGATCTCTGGATGGGGGACAGTGAGGTAGGGGGTAGCTGGTGGGGTGTGTGTGGTTGGCTGGGACCCCAATGAATTAATCAGTGTTGTCTGGGGGGTTGTGAGGAGAGGTTGTCACTAGACATGGGGGATCAGAACTGCTACTGACATGACACCATGCTAAATTAACCTCCATTAACCAAAGGGTCAGGGCTGCTGTAAAGCAGAGTGACAGAGGGGGGCTGGTGTCTGTGACAGAGGGGGTGGGACACTGGGACAGTGTGGGGGGCCCTGGGTCTGGGACAGAGAGTGGGCCGGGCTGGGTCTGGGACAGAGGGGGGGCCCTGGGTCTGGACAGAGGGGGGCTGGGTCTGGGACAGAGGGGGGCTGGGTTGGGACAGAGGGGGACCCTGGGGTCTGGGACAAAGTGGGGGATCCTGGGTCTGGGACACGGGGGGGCTAGATCTGGGGCAGATGAGGAGCCCTGGGCTGGGGACAGAGTGGGGGACCCTGGGACTGGGACAGAGGGGGGGGGTTCTGGGACAGAGGGGGCCTGGGTTTGGGACAGAGTGGGAGACCTGGGTATGGACAGAGGGCGGCCTGGGTCTAGGGCAGAGGAGGGGGCATGGGTCTGGGACAGATGGGGGACTCTGGATCTGTGACAGGGGGGGGGGCTGGGTCTGGGGACAGAGGTGGTGTGACCTTGGTCTGGGACAGGGGGGACCTTGGGTCTGGGGGCAGTGGAGGGGTCCTGGGTCGGGACAGACGGGGGACTCGGTGGTCTGGGACAGAGGGGGGGCCCTGGGTTGGGATAGGGGGGACCTGGGTCTGGGGAAAGACAAGGGAATCTCGGGTCTGGGACAGATGGGGCCTTGGGTCTGGGACAGAGGGGGGCCCTGGGTCTGGGACAGAGGGGGGCCCTGGGTCTGGGACAGAGGGAGGGCCTGGGTCTGGGAGACAGAGTGGGGGGACCCTGGGTCTGGGACAGAGGGCGGCCTTGGGTCTGGGGCAGAGGAGGGGCCCGGGTCTGGGACAGACGGGGGGCCTGGGTCTGGGACAGAGGTGGTGTGACCTGGGTCTGCGGACAGAGGAGGGAACCTGGGTCGGAACAGAGGGGGTCCTGGGTTGGGACAGAGGGAGGGGTGGGGACAGATGGGGCCCTGGGTTGGGACAGAGGGGGTGGGACCTGGGAAGAGGAGGGACCCTGGGGCTGGGAGAGAGAGGGGGGCTGGGTCTGGGACAGAGGGGGGGGTCTGGGACGAGGGGGCCAGAGTCTGGGGCAGAGGAGGGCCCTGAGTGGGGCAGAGGAGGGGCCCTGGGTTGGGACATGAGGGAGGGGACTTGGATCTCTGACAGAGTGGGGGACCCTGGGTTGGGACAGAGAGGGGGGACCCTGGGTCTGGGACAGAGAGGGGGGGCACTGGGTCTGGACACGAGGGGGGGGTCTGGGACAGAGGGGGGGCTGGGTCTGGGACATAAGAGGGGAAACTGTGGCCTTGGGACATGGAGGATAGAGGCCCTCTGGCTTCTAGCGCTGTTATTGTGAACAGGCTAATGTCTAGTACTAGAATAATTCCAGTATGTAAAAAAAAAAAATGCCCATGGCTACCAGTATGTGGGACCTGTCAAAAGAAGACGGGGGAGCGACGAGACCAGGTAAGTTCATTCCTGGCCTCGCAGGTTTTATTGAAGAATGATAGATAAGACAAAGCTCCTTCATCTCGTTCTTCAATAAATCTGAATAGCCCCAAACTGATTTCCCAGGTGGAAATACCATTTCCCTTGTGTGGTGTCTCACTGTTTCTTTATTTATGGCAGTGTAAGTTTCAGCAGTCCTCAATTTAACAGCCAGACACAGGTTAAAACTACACTTTTCCTCTGTAACTCACCCATCTCTGCCTGGCTGTGTGAGTTACTTTCAGCCCAGTAAATCTGGGCTCTGTGCTGTGGCCATTGCATCGGATATGTAGGGCCCGACTTACATTCTTAATAACATAACAGATGAGCAGGTTTAATTTAAATGATAAGATTAATAAAGTAGGCAGATAATAAATAGGCAGACACGTACTTAGAGGTTGGAAAACGGCCACAGCTTTTTTATTATTTATTAAACATTTTGTATAACTTAAACAATTTTACCATATCAACTTTTCTTTAATATAACATACCTGAGGCCGAGCCCTAAGATTGACTGCCCCTAAAATAGATGATGTTCTAACCAGGCACTGATTAAAGTCCCAGCCCCTTGATGAACACTCAAATACTCCCAACGCCACCACGTATAGACACGACAGTGCCGGTGGCGAAAACAGAATTGTAAGATACAGCTCTCAATCAATGTTTGTAGCCCAGGCAAAAAAATCAATACCTATATCTGAGAGGTGAATACCATCCTCTCTATAAGTCTACGTGCGTATGTGGGAAGGTGATAGAACTAGCAAACTTCGCTATGGCATGGTTAAGTTTCTTTCTACACTCTCAAGAGGCCTAAAAGGCCTCTCAACCCACCAACAAAGTGAGAAATCACCTCAGACCAAGCAAAAATCACCTCAGGCATTGAGCAGTTAGAAGTGCAAGGTACCTTACGCACCTGTCTGAGAATCTCACTAACTTGTCTCTCCCAATCATCCCCCCAGGTGTATGACAACTTATATAGTTCACCCCATTCAGTTATATGCTGTGAGATCATGGGAAGAGATCACTCCAAACAGCTCCGAAAGACCTAACCAATAGATTTTTACTTCAGCAGAAGGAAAAACAAGGTTGATGCCATAAGGTTCTTCTATGAGCTCGGTGTTTAGCAGAAAAGACAAAGGAGGCCAAAATCCACACCTTTAATTGTCAAAAACCTAAAAGACAAAATTAGAGCACATCAACCAAAGCAGGGCGAATGTAGGATTTAGATCTGAAGAGGCCCAGCGACCTAATTCCTTAATACATACATGGAGAAACCTAAAAGGCTGGGTAGCTGCCCCAATGCGGAAGGAATGAGATTGTGTATGCGAGGGATCTAAAACCTGCTTGGTTATAGGTGAGTTGAAAGACCTTCCGAAACTGAAAAAAAAGAAAGCCACAAACCGTCTTGATGGATAGTAAGGGGCCTGGATTAGATGTCTGACTGCATAAACTCGTGATAGGCCCTGACTGACATACACTCCACCAATGGGAACTGTCTAAGCCAGAACACCGTCTTAGACTTTCTAATTTTGATTTTACGTTATACACTAAGTACATATCAGAAAGCAGCAAAACCACCTGAAGAATGTCTATGGGGCTGACTAGCTCACTTATACGCAGGGGCTTAGAAAAAACATGAAAAGAAATCCTAAACGAAACATAAGGAATTCATAACGAGACAACAAACATTTTCTAAATGTAATTAAACAATTAAAATTTGAAAAGTCAAAGGCAGGGGTGTTCCTAGGGTTTTTGACACCTGAAAACAACTTTTGATGCGCCATCGAGAGACAGGTGGCAGCATGTGAAGCGGGCATGGGAACAAGACGTGGCTGTGGAGTGGGTGTGGTGGGCTGACTAACACTGAATGGTGGACGAAGGCTTGACTAACACTGATTGTTGGATTGGTGCTAAAATGCAGTATTGCAGGAAGGAAGGAAGTTTTTTTTTTTTTTGCCTTTAAGGTTCTGGCAGGGGTGCGCCCTGGAGCAAATGTTTCAGTTTGTTCATGGTAGGGCACCCTGGTCACAGGTTTTCTAGCTCTGTGTTGGGTGAAGTTTGCTTAGACCTTTCAACCTTGAACTAAAGCGTGGCATTTTTGTAACATCCCCAACCATGCAGTTTAAGAAAAAAAGAAAACCCGGTAAGTGTCTTTTTAATACTAGCGGTGCTTAACCCTTTTTCAGCCAATGAAGTACGAAAAGCAAAATCAACTCATTATCATGCAACGCAATGCCATGCTATGCTTGAGGCAAGCCACTGACTCCAACTGGACCGATAAGCGAGCCAGGTCTTGTATGCGACCGAGCGACGCCATAAAGCCATCAATGAGGTTGAATATCTTCTCAGAGATCGCAAGAGATAAGCTCCCCGACCTCCTCGATTCCTCCACCCACAACCGAAATTGACCCACCATAGAAACAGGAGGAGAGCATCGGCCACGAGTTAGTATAACCTGGTACATGTTTTGCTTTAATCCAAATGTTATAGCGTAAGGCCTTTAAAACAATCCGCCTAAGAACCTGGGATATGGGGGGGATTTTGTGGACAAGAGTTCAGGACAAACACAACCACTTCATTGTCACACAGAAAAAGAATGTGCTTATTCGCTAAAATTGCCCCAGACTGAAATAGCAAAGAAGATTGGATAATTTCCAAAAAACACAGATTATTTAAGTAGTTACAGCCCTGCCCATGGGTAGGCCAGGGGACGGAGAACCATTTACCCTTAAAATAACCACCACAACCAAATGATGATGAGAGCATCCGTACATAAATGTAACCGTTTCATTATCCTAAAATCCTCCTGCTATTTGTTATTGCCGTTAAATTTACAGAAGAAAGCGTCCCAGATTTTTAAATCATCTTTTGCTGCTCTGGAAAGTCTGACATGTCAGTTAGGATGTGCAGAGTCATTGAGACAAGAGATTACATTCTATTAAAAGCTCGTCCCATAGGAACACTTTGGCAAAATCAAATGACCAATAAACTCGCAACCCTTACCTGTATTTTTACACAGCAAAGCCTTCAAACAAGCATCCTTAGATTGACCCAGCTTATCATCAGGTAAACGAAACTCCATCCTTTCAGAGTCAATCATTATTTCCCACACATTGCAAACTGAGTGGTAGGTTGCACCATCTTCTCCTGTGTTGGGAATACCAATTTTTTGGCTATGAAAAGAATGCTTTTAAATGATCGAGACAGTGTGAAGAATTCAGCAGGCCCCATGAAAAGGAAGTCGTCTAAATAATGTAAAATCCATCTGGAATCAGCAGCTCCTGTGTCACCCATGAAGAAATGTCGCAAAATACTTCAAAGAATAGCAAGAAATGCTACAGCCCATCGGCAGACATTGTCATAAAAGAAGCTTCCCTCAATTGGAAATCCATTAGATGCAACAGGATGGATTAATTGGAAGTAAACCTAAATGAGATTTGATATAACCTTAGCTAATAGGGACCCCTGTCCAGTCTGCTTCAACATGGAAAGTGCCTGTCAAATGAAGCGTAATGTAATGTGCACAATTGGCATCAATCATCATTTACTGAATTGCCAAAAGGAAATGACAAGATGGGGGAATGAGCCTAACTATTAGGCTTTTCTTTGGGACCAACCTAAAGGTGAACATCGAAAACCTGGGAGTGGGGGGATATAAAAGGGGCTTGCAATCCTATCTTCCGCCAACTCTTTAACAAATTGTCCTTTGCTAAATTGGGGCAACCGAAATGGAAGGTAAATTCTTAGGGAATGCTGACAGAACCTCCTTGCTTTCAAAGGGGATCCCAAAACCCGTCTCAATGATCCTAGAGTTAAACCTATTTGGATACTTTTAGAAAAAGGCAGCATTTCGGGCAAAAATAATTGGGGTTGTCAGACCTGAAACCCCCAAACTATTGCCCTGTTTGTTGAAGCCGCGAGGAGAAAGAGAAAAAAGGCCTGCTGATTTGTGGAGGGATGTGGCCCATTGCATAGTGAGCCTTCGTGTCGAAAGAGACAGTTACTTTGCCATTTGCATGATCCCTCAATTTTAAAAGCCCAGCAGGGGTTGTTAGATTGGCGTGAAGAAGAAATGGGGGCCTTGGCCGAAAACCCATACATTTCCTGAGTTGATCTGGGCTGACATTATAGAGAGCCAAAGATCCACATCCTGCATCCCCACTGAAGGCTTTTGTGGATGGATATTTTCTGACGAAACCTGTCATCGTTTAAATATACATCCAAGTCCCCCATATGTCTTGTAAGATCAGCACATGAGTTTAAATGGTAAAAAGACCGGGACCTTCTCAGGGGACTTGGAACAAAACAAGTTCGCATAAATGCAAAACGCTTGCAACCAATTCTGAAAACTCCTAGGCACTGTACGCTTTTTATCACCTCTTTCAGAGGGTCACCTTCCTTCTTTTGCACTCTAAGCAGTGGTAACAGAGTCAAAAATCAATGTATTCACCCCTTGATATTTTTCCTTAGTGCAGGGCTTAATGTAGCCCCAATGGGGTCCACTCACACGTGACTGCGTCTTTAATATTAGCCTCATGTACCCCGCCACTCTGTTGCTCTAAGGCCGTGCCAGGAGAACAAGCTTTTAAATAGTTATCTAAATAGTTTTTAACAGGTAACATGGAAAAGATATTACCTGAGTCTTGCAGAGTGTCGGCGAACCGTACATTTTCACGGAGGAGCTCACGATGTTGCTGATGCCAGAGGATAGATTTATTATCGACTGAAGGTAGACCCAGCGCAATTCTTTGTGAACTGAACCACGGTTAAAACGTCTGTAAATTACACCTGTTAGTAGCTCCATGGGTCAGATTAGGCTCAGCAATCGGGCAAGAAATCGCCACCATAGTAGGTGATACCAATCTGGGGTAAGGGAAGACTTAAATGCAGATGATTACTATTCCTGTGTTGTTCAGCCGAAGCTGAAACTAAGTCCACTTGCTGTGTGAGTGGACCAACGTATGCAGGCCTGTTATCCCCACTGAGTGAGTGAAAATTCAGTTTGTCTAACCGAATCTTCCTCCCATAATAGCATCCTCCACAGACCAAGAACTGCACCCAGGCATGTCATCTAAAACGGGGGGAAAGCCATAGGCCAAAAATGAACTCCCGTCTGCTGTGTGTGGAGGACTTAATTTCCTGGTAACTGATCAGTTTTTTAGCCCTTTTGGCAGTTTCCTTTCTCTTAACCCTTCCTGGTCAGTTTCGTCTGTTTGGTGATAGCTTCAGTACAGGCCGCTTCCTCAGACACCATTTGTAACGATGCGCAGCTGTTTCTAACACTGCATGTTCTTCTCAGAGTCCCCTCAATTCCCTCATGACATCCAGCCAATCGGAACGAGCTGGCCTGTAACTAGGCAAGAAGATAAAGAAGGGGGGGGGGGGGGGGTGATAACCAGCACCAAATCAATACACTGCAGCACCTTAAAGGGTATGTCCACCTAAGAAAACTACTTTTGGGTTTCAGTTTTATTGAAAAATGGTGAGGTAAAGGAGCTATGTCTTACCTTCCGTTCTATAAAACCTGCAGGAGCGAAGGTTAGAAACCATACCGGTCTTGCGCTCCACCACTGATCTATTGACAGGCCCCGACGCATAGCCATACAAAGTCCATCGGGACCTATCAGAGGAGCGTGAGACCGGAAAGTTTCTTACCTTGGCTCATGCAGGTATTATTGAAGAACGGAAGGGACGACATAGCTCCTTTGCCTTCTGTTCTTCAATAAAACAAACACCCGAAGTAGCTTAGGTGGACATACCCTTTAAAGAGAGGTAAGTATAACCCCAGCCTTGCCGAAACCTAGTTTAAATATTAAATCTTCTCCCCTAAAAACAGTGGCACAAACATCATTGAGGTACAACCCATCCCTATTAAGGCCTATAGCCAACAGAAAAACCTGCCCATGTTTTAGACAGCCATTAATAATCCTAAGCCCAACTGTCTAACTCAGTTACCTTCGGGTTTGGAAATTCCTTAATACCAGAACCAAAGATGCAACGAGGGAGCACACTATAATGTAAATTCAATAATTATTGTGGAACAACACAACAAGTTTCGGGACGGCAATGCCCTTCCTCAGGTATAACTAATGCAACGTGAATTACAAACCAACTATACCTAAGTTCCCACCCCCTGGCCATGTGGCATCAAAGTGAGGCTGTACAACAAGCCAAATAAAGTGCAGAATGCTTACTAAATAAAGTGAATAAATATAATTAAATACAATAAAAAATCTCTAATATAATAAATATCAGTCACACATATAACAGTGTTCATATAAATACAAAACTCCTTATCACTTAGTGTTAAAATATTCATATAGTGTACTAAAAGCATAGTATAGGTAATTAAACAGAGTGTAAGAAAAATATAGTGTAGTAGCATAAATTTAAATACTTAAAACAGCAGTAAAACCATACATTAGGTTTTACTGGTGTTTTAAGTATTGAAATTTTATGCTACTACACTAGATTTTTATTGTATTTAATTATTATTATTATCACTATTTGTAAGCATTTGCAATTGTTTGGCTTGGTTTGTACAGTCTAACTTTGATGGCTCTGGCCTGGTTTCACATTTTCACATTTGCCACATGGCCAGGGGTTGAGGATTAGGGGATATATGTTGTAATTCACATGTGCAATAGTTATACCATGAAGGAAGGGACATTGCCATCCCGAAACGTGTGTGTTGTTCACAATAAAAGTATTGAAGTTTACACTTATAGTGTGCTCCCTCGTTTGATCTGTGTTATGGATTATTCAAGCTCGTGTGGGTCGGTAGAGAGAGAGCTGAGGGATAGCAACCTAGCGATTGTGCTAGCAAGCCAACAGCAGGTGTAGAGTGTTTCCTGAGAACGAAATTTCCTAATAGCAGGCGGAGTGCAGCACAGTCCTGTGGTGGGCAAGGTGACATTGTTTCAGTAGGAAGGCAAGGGAGGGAGGCGGGCATTGTACCCGGAATGGACCTAAGACTGCACTACGAAAAATGGCTTTGTGGGGCCCCACAGGGTAAAGTGGCCCACGTCACAATTGCAACCTTGCGGAACCTGGATGGTAGCTTACACCAGTAGGGTAGGAGCCAGGTTTTCAGTTAGGGAATGATGGTGAAACATTTGTTAAAGCAGAGAAAAGGTCATGAATAATAGTGGATTTGCTAGCAAGGGGACCCTGAACATTAAGCAAAGCACAAGATGGGATTAGCGGAATGGATAACAAGGTTAGAGATATAGAACCATATGTATTGGCGCTAAGTCTGCGGTCCAGGCCCACCAAGCAACAGACCCAGTACCATGATCAGATGTTGTACGGTAAGGAAAGGTGCCTGCGGATCATTTCTGTTGAAAAACACCAGTAACGGATCCGTGAACCTCCTTTACTTACAAACGAAACAATCAGATGTTAGAACAGGTCTGGCCCAAAAAGGGAGGGCCATCTTAAGGTGCCATACACATGTGCAATCACCGTAGGCCCGACATGTGACGCAGTTGTGTACTTTCCACTGCTGATCGGGCGATAATTGTGCAGATGTGCCACGTTGTCGGATGACACAGAAGTTCGGTCAGGGCTCGTATGATCCCAATTGGCGGAGAATCAGAATGTCTGTTTCAGTGACAAAGTGCATTACACAGCACAATTATTAGCCATGCATACCATAGTGTCATACATTGGGTCGGGCCCAGGATTGTACATGTGATTTCAAGTCCAGTTGATCTAATTGAATACAACAGATATATGTTAGAATCAAGAAAATATATGTCTGTTATATTTTGTTACCTAAGTAGACATCTGATATTTTCCGACTATACCACGTTTGATGTTGGGCAGATTTCAGCTTACTGTAAACTATTGGCAATGATGTCACTGTTATGGCCATGACTAAAGTCTGTATCCATTAAGGAAGCCGGTACCATAGAAAGACTAGTGTGAAGTAGGTGGTATATGGTGCTTTAAGGGCTGCAGGCAAGTATAACAATTTCAGGGTTTTGGAGGTAGGGAAGGTAAGTATAGATTTTAGACCTGGGGGTAGACATGAACTTATTCTACATGTCTCTGGTATGCACGACCATAATAAATGGCAATATATTGTTTACTATTGTACTTAAATTTAAAATTTGGTGTTTCAGAGCACACTTTGGCAACACCACTTGGAGATGTTGGGAAGCAGGTATGGTGTGTTTTCAGTTTTTACTTTATTTTTGCACAACTTGTCATAGATTCACTGTAAATATATATTTTGTTCCTTGTTTCTTAATTGCTACAGATCTGGCGAGGAGCTTTCCTTCTTGCGGATTATATTCTCTCAAATTCAGAGCACTTTAAAGGCTGCACTGCGCTTGAACTTGGAGCTGGCACTGGTTTTACAAGCATCATACTGTCTATGGTTGCCAACACAATATACTGCACAGGTAACATTTTTATGTTAACAGAGTCAAATAGCAGAATACCGGCAGAACTGGAACCATCAGACACAAACTCTGTGATATGATAAACACGTAGCCTTTATTGCAGCATATAAAATCCAGATACTAGAACACACAGCACTACAATCGCAGGTAGGGGATTAAACCCCCTTCCCCTACCTGCGATTGTAGGGCTGTGTGTTCTAGTATCTTGATTTTATCTTCTGCAATAAAGGCTACGTTTTATCATATCACAGAGTTTGTGTCTGATGGTTCCAGTCTGCCGGTATTCTGCAGAACTTGGACACCGACACTTTTCTCTACACGTGGTGTAGCTCCACATAGTAAGTTGTACCATTATTAACACTAAAAGTTAAGAAATTACTGTCAATTTGCTTGGTTGTATTTATAAAGCGCCAAAAATGCATTAAGTTAGGCCAACAAAAATCTCCAAGTTTGAGGTGGCAATACTGCATTTCTAGCCTGGCAATAATTCACTCGAAGATGTACATTATGGTAGGTTTCCCAATACAAATAAGGGTCATGGGAGCAGAAATGTCTGAACTGTAAAATAGTTTTTTGTTATACTAAAAGGGAAATCTAATGATATCAATAATATTTAAAACTAAGGCTGGGTTCACACCAAACATTATTTTTGACCGACCAATAGTGCAGTCGGTCGAAAATATAGTGTGGTGTGGGTGAGGGCGTCTCCGCATGGTCGCCCGTTCGTCCAGATGAATGGGTGATCGGGACTATTGGTAAATCATGGATGATTGTGCAATGCCCTATAGGACCGAATGATCGGTTGCGTGAACTGTCAGCCACTATTGCTGCGACCTACAATGATTAGTCCCAGCCGAGTGCTCACTAGTGGCGAACGCTCGGTCGAGACAAAAGATCCATTCGTGTGTACTCAGCTTAAGGTTATGATTCTAGGTACAGTATGTGACTGTAAAAAAAAGAAACAACTACAGTACAGTGTGGGAAATAGTAAACTTTAAACATATTTATGGAAGAGTTAAATAATAATACCAAGTTTTTTTTTACCTCCCATAATCAGGAGAATTTTCCTTCCTCAGATCTTGGCTGATTCTGTTATACTCTGTTAAATAGATAGAATTTGGATCCTATAAACTCAATGTGTGTAGATATTTTGTCTCTTTAACCTCCCCCTCCAAATAGGACTCTCTCACAGCGCCACATTAACGTACACAGATCATGTTTACAAACACAAGCATTCATTCAAACCGTGATTGATTGAGCAGTTATCCCCCAGATGCTGATATAAGGCACAAATTATGGAAACTAAATTGGTCTTTTACTTCATTTCCCAGTTATCTTTATTGTAATTCTAATAACCTCCTTTTTATCTGTTGTATTCAATTAGATCAACTGGACTTGAAATGTAGTTCTTGAAGACGTTTCGCTAGTCATCCGACTGGCTTTCTCAATTCAATAGCGAAACGTCTTCAAGAACTACATTTCAAGTCCAGTTGATCTAATTGAATACAACAGATATACCATGACCTGGATGAATGAGAACCTTCACAAGCAAACCTCCTTTTTAACATTTAAATACTCACAAGTTATATATTATTGTTTTTAAAATCTGATTACATGAGAATAAATCTACTCAATATTATGTGACATTCTGTGACATTTTAGGTTTGTCTTAAAATTTAATCTGTCACCACTGTAGGGAAAACAGCTCCAAGGGTCAGCAAAGTAGAAGTTTTATTATAGAGAGATTTATGCCTGAAAAAGGCTGAACCTTAAATTAACATGAAAAATAATAATCACAAACACTGTGAATTGAACAAATACTTACAAATCTGGGTAGCCATCCAAGAAACAGCAGAGGGATCCTGATTCGCCCTGCCTCTCAAAGTGGTCACAAATATTGCACTGTGTTCCATTTAACTAACCTTAGAACAAACCTGGGATTCATACATGTGATCCGAATCCCCTATAAACTGCATTACCTAAAAAGGAACATACAGAGAAATACAACACTGGTTTAATGCTAATCAGTGGTGCCTGATATATTCCCCCCAGACCAGGGATTGAAGGACATTTTTAATAAAATGTAATTAATGCAGCTGGACTGATTTGCATTTATGTTATTTAGGTGTCGAGGGAGAAGAGCACAAGCTAGTTGCCTTATAAATGCGACCCTGATTAATCTGGTCAGCCAGTCACCCAATTGGTTTCTTAATCGGTAGTCAGTTTGAAGGGAATATCAGGTTAGGGTTGGCCCATGTGTACCCAGCCTATTGGAGGAATGGGGAAAGAAGAAATTAATTAGGGAAAAAAAAGACTAAAAGAAGCACAAATCTTGTATGTCTAAAGACTGGACCAAATAATTGTTGGGGGGGAGGTCACTTACTTTAAATGGCTGTGGATAGCAGGGTTGAGGGTAAATGCATATTGGCTTCAAAGTGTCAGATAGGAGACTGTGCAGGACTTACTGGAAAATAGGCAGTGAATATCATTGGGGCTGTATTAGGAGCACCCACTAAATTTTAATTTTCACTGACAAAGCAGACAAAAACAATTATGTGGGTACTATCATTCTACTACTGACAATAATAAATTATCTCCCTATACTAATCACAAGACCAGCTATAACCATATTGCAGTTTAATACATATCTTCTTTTACAGGTTGGAAATTCCCATTTCTTATGGGGAGTCTGGTGCAGTAGGCAGTTTAGGAAAAACTCCAATGGTTATTAAAGAACTTAGGCATATGTTCACTTAGACCCGACCTGGGAAAAGTAAGGCCCAGGGGCCACATGCAGGGCCCCTTGGTTGCCTCAGTATGGCCTCCCACTACTGGACCTAGACCAAAAAAGCTCTTCCTGAGATAAAATCTTCCTTGGTTGTCTAAGACTGGAAAAGGTATTTTATAAAAATAAATATTGTTGACATGATCAATTGATTCATTAAATTTGATGGAATGGATCTAAAATATTACACACCTTTTATTAAAAATTGCAGCTAATAAAAAAAATGAGAAATGAGTTGAACCTATTGGTCTGGCCCTTCACGACAGTTCAAGTTTCTTATGCGGCCCCCTCTAAAATTTAATTGCCCACCTCTGATTTAGACATATAGAGGGAAGGGTGTGTGCATATAATTAGATCTTAGTTCCACCCTTGAGCTAGCAGACTATAACCGTATACACATGCAAATTTTTTGACCAAACCAACATATATTTCTTTATATTGGTTGGGCTAAAAAATCTGTGGTGTTGTTTGTTGTCACCAGTGACCATTGTTGTTCACCAAAACTGCAGTCTGGAACACAGGATTGGTTGTGCCAAAATATCAGCCATGCTATTTAGTAATTGGTAATCTGGCAGTCATGTTGGGCCTGGTCAGTCTGTGTGTACCACAGCCTAAACTGCAATGTACGGTAATAAAATAAATAAAAGGAAGTGTTGGGAGCTATTATATGTGCTGAAGTATTTGTAACTGTAGCAAACATTACATTACAAACAAACATTACATTACATATCCCAATTAAACAAGGGATCCTGTGAACATTATTATACTTTAGTTTTGCTTTAAACCTTCTAAACTCAAGAATGATTGAAATGTGCTTTACAAGTGTAAGCTAAGATTGGAAACATTGTTTTTGGGATATAACCCATTTAATGTAACTGTTTAATGCAGCTGTACCTTTTTGGTTAACTAGTATACTGAAAATACCAAAGGAAAGCAACTAATCATATCCAGACAGGAAATGGGTTGGCGTCTCTATGTGATTGTTTTAATTTTGCAGCTTTAGCAGGTCATATTATAAATTAGACATATGGACATTCAGCTATACAAGCAGTGTAAGTCTCCCTTGAAGAATGTGTACTACATGGACTGTAAATTCATTCAACCACCACTATTATGTTTACCGTGTTTGCCAATGACATGGAACACTTAAGGGAAAGAGGATATCAACTAGTGATATAAATGAAACAATACGCTTTGATTGCACATTGCATTGGTTTAACTTGCAAAGGGAAATAAAAGGCAACAATTTCATTGCGTTTTATAAATTCTGTGAGGTTTGTTTTTATAACTTGTGTACAGTGAAAATTACAGTATATGTATAAATTCATTATTGGCTTCAATAAAACTACTAATGACCACCATTTATTTATATAGCTCAGTGCATTTGAGCTCTTTGTTTATTAACTAAAGGCTACCAGCCTGGCCTAAAGAAAAAACATTGTATGTCATAATGCTATTTATATGAACAAGTTACAAGTGGTCATAGCTGCAGAATCTGCTATTGCATAGGATATAATGTTACTGCTTGACAAAAATAACTTGCTTCCTTTTGAAGTCAAGTAATGCTACTTCATTTATAAATAAAGATTGTTGCTACTGAAAAAGCTTAGAGAGCTTCTACCCCCAACACAAAATATCTTTCCCGAAAAAAAGACCTGTCCCCAAACCTCAAGACTGCAATACTTCCGTGTCCCATAAAATACCCTCCTATCGTCCTGGTTTGCCAGGGTCAGACCCAATATAATGGGACACAGGTACCGTAAGTATAGCGGTTTGGGGGGTTCTTTGGTCTGGAGTGAAATTCAGTATAGAGGGGTGGAATGTCCCATTATGATATTTTTATCATTATTTCATAAAATAAGGTGAATTATCTGCTACTGTTTTCAGTTTACCTGAAATATTATTTTTTCAGTTTAATTGAAATATCAGCTAAAAAGTGAAAGTATTCATAATAATGAAGAAGCCATTGAGAGTTGAATCAACTTTAGTTTATAGCAGAGAAGAAAAAAAACAGAAGCCAAGGCCAGCCCTCTTTTAGATGTTTTTATTGAAAAAGCAATATAAAAGCAGTTAAAGACATAAGATATCAGTTCTCATCCCTGAGCTGTAAAATGTTGAATACCATGTATGACAGCCTATTTTTCACTTATATGTGGCCAGAAATTGCAGTGTTAAGTCAAATTATATTGAGTACTGCACAATGATGGTAGTTTCAATATTCACTAGTGCTAGTAAGGGGCACATTTTTAATGTTAGACCATAGGTACAGTATTATAGGTTGAATTACTGGCACAATTACCAGCTTAATCTGTTTACCAAAACTGAAAGTAGGACCCCTGTGGCTCTATACAATATTGTTTCATTTTGATCAACGCAGGCACATTTACATTGGAGAATATGGGGATCAGCAAAAAAACATATAGTGGATCCAATGTTTAGATACTATCAGGGACATGTAATATTAAGTGCTCTTGTCCAGACCAGTGAAACTCCTATTCTGCTTTATCTGTTGTATTCAGTTAGATCAACTGGACTTAAAGTTTAATTCTTCTAACTGAATACAACAGATATACCATGACCTGGATGAATACCATGACCTGAGAACCTTCACAATCCTATTCTGCTTGTTGTAATATTGGGTTTCCGTGTTGTTTTCAATGGGTTTGCAGGGCCTGCACCATTTCCACATTATTGAATACTGTGCAGTGCTCCCATTTCAATAAAATATAAGTTAAGCTGGGCACACACCATACAATAATTTTACCTGAGCAACCAACATTCCAGTGTTTCGGTTGGTCGGGTCGAATTATTGTATGGCGGCTCCAACTGATCGCCAACTGTTCCTTCATACGAATCGGATGAGCACGATCGGATGGGTCAGAAAACCATGACCGCTTTTGCTGCCACCGACAGTCCTTCCTTCTGGCCAACCAGTCAAAAGTCTGGAATGGTTGGTTGTAACCTGTGTACCAACCTTTAGGTTTGTGCTACTATGGCAAGGAAGAGGATAGGAGACACACTGTAGTATATACATTTTCTAAGATTTTAGTATGTATGGCAAATACACACCTGACGAAGGAACACCCAAAATGTTGTGTGAGAGTGGACAGTGTAAAGTAGCTTATTTCAGCAGACGGTGTGCGTCCGTGGATTTTTGTGTTTCAGAAGTATTATATTGCCATGGAAGTGCTACATGGCTCCATGAGACAGCACCCTGAGGACTAACAAATAAAGGTGTTACGCCGTTCATTTAAAGAAAAACAGTAGCAAACTTTTATAATTTCATTGAAATAGATGCAAAGAGGAAAATATTTAAGATTCTTAGGGGAATATGAAACTGAAATTATTATGCACAACAATTCCATCTAACAAACTAAAGCGAAGCAACAAACTGAGTGAAAATACAGTGTTTAATTGGCCACTGTAATTTCGCAACTAGGGTTATGCCAATGGGTAGAAAATTTACCGCCCACAGCAATATTTGTATATAGCTCTGACACCTCCAAGGCCTATGGTCACACTACTTACCTTTGTCCCAAATGTCCCTGCAGAATGTGGTACCTTGTAAAAGCAAATGTGCTGTGTGAACATGCTCATCTGTTCAGTGTATTAAAAACATTTATTTTGATTCTCGTCTTTATTTATATTGATTCTCCTTTATTCTATATTTAGATGTTGGTGAAGACTTATTGGAGATGTGCATGAGAAATGTGACCTTGAACAGGAATCTTCCTAAAAAAGCAGGTTTAAACATTATTTTTCTTTTTTTAAGGGTCCCTTTAACAGAACCATATGAAAAATGATGTACTCATATTATCAGTCCAAGTTAGTTTGTTTTGGCAACTGAATGACTCTATTGCCCAATAATATTGGCATGTGGATATTGAAGAATGGGTAGCCAAGAAACTAAACCAAAAGTGCCACTAAAACAAATTATTAACAAATAGAAGATGAGTACTCAAGCTGTAAAAAATATAAATAGCAGATATATATTATATAATATGTGTGTGTATATATCCCTTCCCTCCTATAAATATAAATATTTATATTTTTATGGAGATTACATTTGAGTTTTTAGGAGCTACTAATGAGATGGGGGGTATATAATATTACGTGTATATGTATGTGTGTCATTTCTCACTACTATATAAATAACCATTAATATATGGATATAAAGTATAGCACTTGGTTGTAATAGGTACACAACAAAATATATAAAATTTATAAATGTACTTACAGCTAAAACCCCTATTTTAATATGAAATAGACAAAATGATAGATTTAGCCATACCACTATCACTGATAAAACCTCTCCACATGTTTAACACTGAAAGGAAGTTCCTGTATTACACCCAGTTATGTGCTGTGTGTAAAACACTTGACAGTCTTACATTGCTCCCAACATTTGAAAAATGAAAGAGGGACATTAAAGGGAAGTGGAAGTTGTGGCAAATTTTGGCCACACCCGCTCTCCATAGGTTACATCCAATTTAAAAAGAATCCCCCCTAAAAAAAGAGGACACTTTTTAAAATATGCATACTCCACCACCCAGTATGCTAATATCAGTGCTTATCTATCTGTCTGTCTACCTTCCTATCTGTCTATCTACCTATATAATCCATCTCTTTATATCTGTCTACCTACCTGTCTATCTGTATCTTTCTATCTGCCTGCCTATCCATCTGTTTTTCTGACTCTCTGTCTAACTACCTATCTGTCTATCTATTTGTTTATCTGTATATTTCTATCTACCTTTCCATCCATCTATCTGTCTGTGTCAACCTATATCTCTATCTATGCCACACACATACGCTTACCCACACATATGACACACACACACACACACACACTGACACACAAACATGCACGGACATCCAGACAGACACATACATGGACACAAACTGACACCCATGCACAGACTGACATACTGAGACACACATCGATGTACACACTGACACACACATGCACTAATATACTGACCAACATATGCACTGATATACTGTCACACATATGCACTGATATACTGACACACACATGCACTGATATACTGACACACATACACATCACACATGCACTGATATAGTGACACATACAAATGACACACATGCACTGATATACTGACACACACTACACCATGCACTGATATACTGACACACATACACTGATATACTGACACACACACTACACACATGCACTGATATACTGACGCACATACAAATAACACATGCACTGATATAGTGACACACATACAAATGACATACACATACACTGATATACTGACACTACTCATATGATACACACATACACTGATATACTGACACACACATACACTGATATACTGACACACACATGCACTGAAATACTGACACATACACTGGTATACTGACACACACATGCACTGGTATACTGACACACACATGCACTGGTATACTGACACACACATGCACTGGTATACTGACACACACATGCACTGATATACTGACAGACACACATACACTAATATACTGACACACACACTACACCATGCACTGATATAATGACACACATACACTGATATACTGAAACACACACACAGCCCCCAAGGTATGTGCACATTATGGGTATCTGTGTACCTAGCAAGCAGTTACAGGCACTGCACCCCCTTGACCTTACTAGTAACTACTGGTGACCCTGAAAGGAAAGGGTTAATAAGGTTAGAGTACTGTGCCTGTTACTTAAAACAAACACCAGAGGTGGACTATGCAGGCAGATCCCAGCAATCTGTACACACACTACACACATGCACTGATATACTGACACACACATGCACTGATATACTGACACACACATGCACTGATATACTGACACACACATGCATTGATATACTGACACACACTTGCACTGATATACTGACACACACTTGCACTGATATACTGACACACACATGCACTGATATACTGACACACACATGCACTGATATACTGACACACACATGCACTGATATACTGACACACATGCACTGATATACTGACACACACATGCAGTGATATACTGACACATGCACTGATATACTGACACACACATGCACTCATACTGACACACACATGCACTCATATACTGACACACACATGCACTCATATACTGACACACACATGCACTCATATACTGACACACATATGCACTCATATACTGACACACACATGCACTCATATACTGACACACATCCACTCATATACTAACATGTACTGATATACTGACACACACTACACACATGCACTGATATATATATGGGCACACATACTGTACACTGATATACTGACACAAACAATACACCATGCACTGATATACTGGCACACATACATTGATATACTGACACACATGACACATGCACTGATATACTGGCACACACATACACTGATATACTGAAACACACACACAGCCCCCAAGGCCCAACACAAGGTATATGCACATTATGAGTACTGTATATGTGTACCTAACAAGCAGTAACAAGCACTGCACCCCCTTGACCTTACTAGTAGCTACTACTTCCATCCGACCTGACTTTTTCCCCACAAACCAACTGTCAAGCCAGCACACAGCATTCCAACTGTCAAAACTCTGTCACCATTCCAGCTACAGTAAAGCTACTCACAGAAGAATAGTTTTTGAGAGCAAGCTGAAATATAAGAAGTTTTAGATTGGATATGTAAAGAAATAGTGGGCAGATCAACAAAAAAATGATACAATGGTGGTTGGGAAGAACTAAAGTTTCCAGTTATGGTCAATTAAAAATAACCTTTTTTTTCGTTATAGATGCCCTTTAAAGGATAACTATCGTGTATAAAGTTTATTTAAAAAAAACAGTTAAACGTAAAAGTACATGAGACAGGGATATAGGACTGGTAATTCCTACCTCCATTTATTGTTTCTGTGAGGAGCACCAGTCCAAAGGAAACTGATTCTGCCAGTCTTCATCCTGGCTTCAGCACTATCTTTAATACAGGAATAGTCCAGAACTAACTTGGCAAATGAAAACTGTACATGCTGTAGCTCCTAAACAAAATGCTATTGTGAGGTAAGAATAATCAGTCCTACCTCCCTGCCCCAGGTGCTTTTTTACACCATTTTTAAACAGTTAATTTTTAGAGTATAGATATCCTTGAAAACAAACACCAGCAGTGGACATTGCAAGCAGATCCCAGCAATCTGTACTGACCTACGCTCTGGCTTTGCTGTCTCCCTTCTGACACTGAATTCCCCAGAAGCTCTGTTCTAGCCAGCCCCCAGCAGGCACAAAACAGAGTGAGTCTCCAACCTGCCATTGCAGTGCCGTCTTAACACCTGCTCCTGCACTTCTGTTTTTAAGGTTTTTAGCTTTAAATTTTTAGCAGACACCGGGACAAAACAGGACATAGCGGGAACACAGAGGGGTTGCCGAGACACCAGGAAAAGCCCTGTAAAACGGGACAGTCCTGGCGAAACCAGGGCAGCTGGGATCTATAGTCTTAGTCAATCAAAAAATTCTTCAGACATACCCTGCTCATTCACTCTCACCCCTCCCTTCTCCATAGAAAAATACTTCCTTCTGTTTGGTAGACAGGAAGTGATGTCTGTGTATGATAAAAGGACAGATGCTCCTTATGGTTCTCCAGCATTGCCTTATCAAAGTCCAGGAAACTGAAGAGTCCAAGCTGTCAGTGAGACATCCAGTCCTTGCTGCTTTCTCGTCCTCAACAAGGGCTGTGACATGCGCAGTCCCCTTTCAGAGAGAGGCATGGAGAAATTCTTAAATATATTGGTTTCTCTGGGGTTAAATGAACAGCTTTCCTTGTCCTGTTTTTCTGTTTTTTATATAATGTTAATACAATGGGATAAGAATGTATAATACTGACCTCTAGGGGTAATTACTGAGGGCAAGCAATTGGGATAAATAGCCCTACGTTTAGTTACAATTTTGATACATATACCCGGTATTATAAATGTAAATATATTTGTAACCAGTAGCTTAAATTGTGTTTTGTTTCTAGTTCAGGGATAGTTAAACTATGGCCCTCCAGATGATTGAAAAGTTCCCAGCATTCCACAAGTAGAAAGGGGAGCCAGGGAATGCTGGATGTTGTAGTTTTTAAATATCTGGAGGGCCATAGTTTGAGGATCCCTATTCTAGTTGAATAGTGTCTGTTTGATGTAACAGCTTAACAGTGCTCTTATATTGTGTGTATGTTTGTTTGGAGTTTATGTTGGGGGAGGGAAGGAGGAGTGTATTAACACTGAAATGTAGACTGAACAAAAGTCACCTACATTTTCCTGTGGCCCTCCATTATAGCATCCACTGTTTGGTCAGCCCTCCAGTTCACTAGCCACTGTTAAGTCAGCACTCCAGTTCAGCAGCCACTGTTAATTCAGCCCTCCAGGTCAGCAGCCACTGTTAGGTTAGCCCTCCAGGTCAGCAGCCACTGCTAGGTTAGCCCTCCAGGTCAGCAGCCACTGTTCGGAGCTGTTGCAGCCCTCCCAGTTCAGCAGTCAGCAGCCACTGTTGGTCAGCCCTCCAGTTCAACAGCCACTGTTAGGTCAGCCCTCCAGTTCAACAGCCACTGTTAGTTCAGCCCTCCTGTTCACCAGCCACTGTTAGGTCAGCCCTCCATTAAACCAGCCACTGTTAGGTCAGCCCTCCATTAAACCAGCCAATGTCGGGTCGGCCTTCAGTTCCCCAGACACTGTTGGGTCAGCCCTCCAGAGCAGGCTGACTTAACGGCATCTGTTGAAATTGAGGGCTGACCAAAAAGTGGCTGCTGAACCCTCCACATCTCAAGTTCAGCAGACACTTTAAATGGTATGTCCACCCCAAAAATAAAAATAATGCTTTGTTTAATATTCCCCACTGACCTTATCCTCGTTATTAAAACTTTAAAATTAAAAAAAATTATCAAGTTATATGGTCCATAGTGCAGCAGGCATACTCCAGCCTGAACTTAGTTTTTAGCAGCACATAGATTTTGTGTGCACTGACCCTGTGTGTCTTCCCTGACAAAATTAGTCCCGCCCGCCAACGTGCTTCATCAATGATGCGTGATACCAAGAAAAACGGGAACATGTATTTTCAGTCAGACTGCTAGATCCAAGTATGCAGGAGATGCTTTGATGACACACGCACACATTAAATAACCATCATAAAAATAGCAATAGAAAATGGCTGAAAAGACTTGCAACAAATGCTCCATACTTCAATGCTAACTTCTTATTGGACAGTCACATTTACATCATGTAGTGCAAGTCACTGGAATGCAAGTTACAGCAGAGGAGATATGAATTTGTTTGCTGCCTGCGAGGGAACGGAAAAGGCACAGCAACACCGCTACATACGTAAGCTGTGCTTTATTCAGATCACATCTACTACCTAAAAAGTGCTTCAGTAAAACATGGATATCTCCTGAATGATAATATGCGGTATGGCTCGTTTTAAATTGTACTAAAATGCAGATAACAAAATTAAAAAAATGATTTTGGGGGTGACATTCCCTTTAAGGTCAGCCCTCCAGTTCAGGACACACTGTTAGGTCAGCCCTCCAGTTCAGGACACACTGTTAGGTCAGTGTGACTGGTACATGCAAGTCTACCCACCGTGTAACTGGTACATGCAAGTTTGCCTACTGTGACTGGTACATGCAAGTTTGCCTACTGTGAGTGGTACATGCAAGTTTGCCCACTGTGACTGGCACCTACAAATTTGCCTGCTGTGACTGGCACATGCAAGTTTGCACGCTGTGACTGGCACATGCAAGTTTGCCCACTGTGACTGGCACATACACGTCTGCCTGTGTGACTGGTAAATGCAAGTCTGCCCACTGTGTGACTGGTACAGGCAAGTCTGCCCACTGTGTGAGTGGCACATACAGGTTTGCCCACTGTGACTGACATATACAAGTTTGCCCACTGTGACTGGCACATACAGGTTTGCCCATCGCGTGACTGGTACATGCAAGTCTGCCCACCACGTGACTGGTACATGCAAGTCTGCCCACCGCATGACTGTTCATGCAAGTCTGCCCACCATGTGACTGTACATGCAAGTGCCCACTGTCCTGAAGCATGAACCTTCGCACTGGTCCGCATGCGCACACGTGCAATCGCATTTTTCCCCCCTGCTGCTGGACGCCTCTACTCTAAGTGGTAGGAGTGCTGCCTGGGCTCGCTCAGCCTCATGGAAGAGGCAGCCCTGGGATGTACTAATCACATGATTCAGAAGAGGGGACTTTTACTTTCCAAAACATATATCTCACGCATGCATACTTTCTTAAATACCTTAAAGCTCCATGAATTTGTAATTTCATTGGAATGGCAGCTTTTCTTAAAAGTCTAGAAGAAGTAGCAATTACTTGTCTTACATGCTTGGCAAATCCTGTTCTGCAAAGGAAAAATAGCATGTGGAGCTTACAGGGGTGACAGTTCCTCCTGTGCACACCTGCTAACTACCCTTTGGAGGGACAGCACTTATGAGATAATTTGGAATCCAATTAAATCGCCCTTTTATCATTAAAGTGTGTACTGCAGTTCCGAGCATCGAGTGTTGAACGTTCGTCAGCCTTGACCACGGCTGTCTCCTGTTACTAAAGTATAGGGAGTTAGCCGTACTGAAGAAAATTTGCAGTCACAACTTTGTATATTTTATATATGGAGAATGTTCGGCACTGTCTGTAGGGGGATCTTTAAAACCAGACAGAATCTTAAAGGACATGGCCACCTCCAACACAAACAATCACTATGCAACATAAACCCCCCAACCTAGACTTCACTTGGTTGAAATGTCTGAAATCGGCTCCTAAATATACTTACCAGCCCTGGTTTCCTTGGCTGCCTTCTGCTGCTTCTGTGTATAATCTAAAGCATGAAACAACCCATAGAGCACAACTCATTCGTTCATTTGGGTTCCAGTATCACCTGTATGCGGACGACACCCAAATTTACATCTCTCCCCCCGGATCTCCCTACACTGACATTCCAGGTCCCCGACTGCCTTAGGGCCATTTCTGCCTTCATGTCCTCCCGCTTCCTCTAAATTAAACCTGGACAAGACTGAACTTGTCCTTTTCCAACCCTCACAATCTGTTCCCCTCCCTAGCCTTACTATTAATATTAACAACACACCCATATCTCCATCTCCTCATGTCCGCTGCCTGGGAATAACTGGGAATAACGATAGATTCCAATATTTCCTTCAAACCTTCCTTGAACCTATTTCGGCTCAAACTCAAAAACATCTCCCGATTCAACCACTTCCCTCGAAAGAAGCTACAAAAATCCTATTCCTTGCCCTATCATATCCCGGCTAGACTACTGCAACACACTCCTGTGTGGTTTACCAAACAACTGCCTAGCACCACTTCAATCCATCCTCAACTCATTCATTTCTCTTCTCGCTTCTCTAATACCTCTCCTGTCTGTCAGTCCCTCCACTGGTTGCCCATCACGCAAAGCATCCAGTTCAAACTGCTTACCTTATCCTATAAAGCACTATCCAACACAGCCCCTCCATATATCTCAGAGCTGATCCAGCGATACCGTCTCAGGCGCAACCTCCGCTCTGCAAACAATACCCTCCTCTCATCCACTCTGGTCACCTCTTCCCATGCCCATATTCAGGACTTGTGCTGCCCTCCTGCTCTGGAACTCCCTTCCTCCGTCAGTCCGTCACTCACCTACACCTTCAAACTTTACCTTAAAACCCACCTCTTTAGGCAAGCATATAACCTGGCCTAAACATTACCCCCTTACTACCCAATATGATCCAACACGCCTTTCACGCTCCACTGCCAATCTATTAACAGCCTACCGATTCCCGCAACCTAAAGTCTCACCCCAGATCCTCTAGTCTGTAAGCTCTTTGGGCAGGGTCCTCTCTCTTATTGTATCACGGCATTGCTGTAAGAAACTCCTCACTCTGTTTACTTATATTATGTATTACTTGTGTATGTAATATGTATGACTTTGTATAACATGTATTACCCTGTATGTAATTATTGACTATGTAATTGTAAAGCGCTATGGAAGATGTTGGCGCTATATAAATCAATAATCGTAATAATAATAATGAAGGCAATCATCAATAAGTAAAGAAAATATGCATCAACGCTGATGTCCCTCCAAGATTGATGAGAAAAATGGTCAGTGAGGACTATGGTAATATCAAAGGAGCTGCTTCTATGCAAATTCTGGTTGTTCCATACAATCACAACAATAATTTGTGTTTGGAATTGTAGGGTAGTGTAGAAAGAAAAAGCTATTAAGGTCTATTAAGGTGCCTATAGATCACTCATCCTGAGGTTCCTATGGCATTCTGATAATTGTATATCGATAACAAATTAGGATTTAGCCAAGATATGGTGTGAGAATATTGCCAGATAAAACTATTGCACTGGTTGATTGATGTAATACGTTATGCCCAGGTTAGTTTGTTTGACTACACATTCTTAATTTTTTTTACATGTGAAATTTGGCACAAAAGTACTTTCTGCCTATCCCCCAGTAATTAACATGTAATTTTGGTTATTTGAGTCTTGTTACAGATATCATGTAGATGCTGGCAGGTCTTCATATAACATACTGTAGAAAGTAAATCATTTTTAATAAGCAATCTCTGCCCTGTATTTTTTTTTTAATTAGTTGAAAAAAGGTGACACGACACTTAGTTCCTATAGTAATTTATAGCAAAGATGTGCATTTTTATGTCGTACTTTTTTTAAGATGTCATTCTAGATAAAGTATCTAGAGACTTTGGGGCATATTTATAAACGTTCATTAACTTTTCGCGGCTGTTATTCCCAACATTTTCACAAAAAACGCGATAACGCGATTTATTAATGGGCGGAAAACCGCCTATCGGAACAGTTACTGCCGCTTCTATTTATAAAGCGGTGGTAACTGTTATGCATCGCTAATCTCGGCCGTTTCACTTCGCCACCTTGAAGGTGGGGGAGTGGGCTGCTGGGAAGTGGCGGCGGCAGGTGGTTACCGACGCCGTGGAGGGCGGGGTGTGTGTATGCCCGCCCCTGAAGCAGACGCGCCGGGAAGGGATTTTATCGCGACGATGGCGCTCGCCGTTATAAATACGGCGGTAGCGCTATTTATGTGCGCAATGTGCGGCGGTAATTTTTGGTCGATATTTTCGGCCCTTTATAAATATGCCCCTTTGGCTATGATTTACAAGCAACAATCAGCACCTCATCCCAGGGTGAACAGCTAATAGCGATTTAATTTAGTTACCCACTCCAGCACCCCCCTCCCTTATTCTGGAACTGGGTCTTGTTATAGGTTGGCACAACCACCTACTTTAGGGGTCTGGGTAAAGGCTGGAGCAGGACTAGGAGGGAGATTAAGGGGGATGTTTATTGTTACTACCTAACTTTTTCTACTTTCTTAAATATAGGTGGTGAAGTCAAGGTCAAAGAAATGGACTGGCTTAAGAAAGCTTTCTCTTCAGGTAAATTCTTTTTATTTAAAATAAAAAAATAGGCTTTGTACACTTTATATAGAGTGCAACTAGTAAGCAAATACCATGCATGCAAAAAAGGATATTAGTGCACATCTAGCAGGCATGGAGTTGCAGGTAACTGGCTTGAGCAGTGTGATGTTACTGGGGTTCCCAGTTTTCCCCCTTTTATTAAAAAACCTTGCACATGTAAAACCCCCGAAACTGAGGCTCTTAAAGGGCATGTCCACCCCTTATAAAAACTTTTGATATGCGGTAGGGCATGCTCCCCAGCCCCAACCGCATTAAGGGCATGTCCCACCCCCAAACTATAACCCCCCAACTACTGGCCCCACCATGTAGTGTAGTTTAATCCTTACCTCACATCCCAGCTCCATAAGGTTCTCCTGTAAACCCCCCCCCAAAGTCTCAAACTAACCACCAAGGATAGCAGTCTCTGCCTGCTATCTAGCCTCCGGTAGATATTTGCCATGCGCACTGCAGCCCTCTCCCCCCTCCCTCTCCCTCCCTCTCCCTCCCGTTTTTCTCTCCTCCCCTCCCCTACGTTAAACCCCTGTATAGGCTGCTTCCCCATGTCCCCAGCCCAACCGCATTTTTGTTTTAAAAGTCCCCAACCTTACTTACCTCTCCGCTTTTCCTCCCTGTCACGAATACCGGCAGCCGCGCCGTGATTGGCTGCCCTCAGCCATCACAGACGCGCTGCCGGTCCCGCCCCCTGCTTGCAATTCTCGCAAGCAGAGGCCGGCATGCGGGGAGGGAGAGGGGAGGTAAGTAAGAGTTTGGGAGCTTTTAAAAAAAACATGCGGTTGGGCTGGGGGACTGGGGAGCAGAATTTAAAAACCTATTTTAGGGTGACATACCCTTTATATTATTGTTAGAAAGTCCCTCGATCCTTACTTACCTTCCCTCTCTCCTCCACCGCAGTGTTCCGGCCCTCTGCTTGCATGGAATTGCAAGCAGGGGGCGGGACCGGCAGCCGCGTCCGTGAATGGCTGAGAGGCAGCCAATCAAGGTCGCAGCTGCTGGGAGTTCTGAACAGCGGAGGAGAGAGGGAAGGTAAGTAAGGATCGGGGGACTTTCTAACAATAATATTAATGCGGTTGGGGCTGGGGGAGCATGCCCTACCGCATACCCACAGGTTTTAAAGTTAGGGGGAGGGAGAGAAAAACGGGAGGGAGAGGGAGGGGGTGGAGGGCTGCACTGAGCATGCCTCAAACCTTGACGACGTTGAGGCAGACTCAGGCACAAGATGAGTCACACACTGCTCCTACACAGCAGTTTCCTGGACTTTGGAGGGACACAGCAGGGGAACTATTTTGAGCAGAAATGTAAGGTAAGGCTTGTTTTAAGGGGTTAAATTTTAGTTTTGGGGGTGGACATGCCCTTTAAATAAAACTGAAAATAGAAAGAAGGTCTCATTTCAGTAATTTATTTTCCTTTTGCACCTTTTACTTAAACTTTATCGGGCAAAAGCCATTTCCCCCCATAGTTTCAAGGGAAAATTTAGTGCAAAGTTACTGATAAAGTGCACATAAATAGTTCAGATATACATTAAATTAAATAACATTTTATGCTAGCAAATTACAGTTTACATTTAAAAATTGGATTTGAATTTTTTTTTTACCCTCCAAAAAACCCTATATTTGGAAAAAGTTACAAAATATACATAAGGGCTGATGACAAAATTCTAGGGGTGTTTTTATATGTAAATTACAAATTCTACTAATTTTTCAACGCACAACACTGGTAAGATATAAAACGGTTCTATTTAGCCTAACTAGGTAAAGCCAGAAAGTGTCAATATAAAATCTCATGAACTAAAGTCTCCAGACAAAATTGTCCCAATAGATATAGACATTCACAAACAAACATATGATAACCTAGTAATATAATGTTATTATATTACTAGGTTATTTTATGGTTATTATATTATATGGTTATTATATTACTAGGTTATTATATGGTTATTTAAATAATCCAAACATTTGTATAGCTGCCCCTAGCCAGGATTCAAACCCTGGTCTCCCATGTCAAAGGCGGTGACTTTAACCAGTACACTATCCAACCCTCGAATGTACCATTCGCTAAGCCTAGGAAGGACCGTTCGCTAATAGAGATGTCCGAGCTTCGCAAAATCCGGTCCGCTCGAAAATTCAAAAATCCGCGAGCGGACCCATTAAAATGAAAAATATCCTCAAAATTACGAGATTTCTCGTATTTTCAAAAATCTTCGAAATTACGCGTTTCAGGTATTTTCGAAAATACATATTTGCGGAAATAAGAGAAATCCTCGTATTTTTGAAATTACGAAAAATTACGAAAATACGAGAAATCCGCGGTACGGAAGTTCGGAAGGCGGAAAATCCGGAAAAATCCGCCTTTCGCAAACGGGATAAATCCGCGGCGGATCTGGGTTCGGATCCGCAAACCGGCCATCCCTATTCGATAACAGGAAGGATCATTCGTTCATTCGATAATCCTCGAATGTATCGTCAATTGCCTGCCTGAAGTGTTTTAACAAGTTTTGGTGACAGTGACATGTTCCCCAGACCATTTCCCAGGTGCCACAGCCATTTACAGTAAGTTACCACTATTAGTTTAGCTGTAAATCACTCGGACTTTTCGAACTATCACACCCCCATAGACTTGAATGTGTCCGAATTCAAACTTTCCAACTTTCTCTGAAGTTCAGATGTTCGAAAATGGACCAAACTTAATATAGTTCAGCCATCTCTATTTATTATTATCAGGGATAATTTTGCCCCAACCAATCAGAAATTATTTAACATTTGAAAGCTAATCTAACAATAATATTAATGCGGTTGGGGCTGGGGGAGCATGCCCTACCGCATACCCACAGGTTTTAAAGTTAGGGGGAGGGAGAGAAAAACGGGAGGGAGAGGGAGGGGGTGGAGGGCTGCACTGAGCATGCCTCAAACCTTGACGACGTTGAGGCAGACTCAGGCACAAGATGAGTCACACACTGCTCCTACACAGCAGTTTCCTGGACTTTGGAGGGACACAGCAGGGGAACTATTTTGAGCAGAAATGTAAGGTAAGGCTTGTTTTAAGGGGTTAAATTTTAGTTTTGGGGGTGGACATGCCCTTTAAATAAAACTGAAAATAGAAAGAAGGTCTCATTTCAGTAATTTATTTTCCTTTTGCACCTTTTACTTAAACTTTATCGGGCAAAAGCCATTTCCCCCCATAGTTTCAAGGGAAAATTTAGTGCAAAGTTACTGATAAAGTGCACATAAATAGTTCAGATATACATTAAATTAAATAACATTTTATGCTAGCAAATTACAGTTTACATTTAAAAATTGGATTTGAATTTTTTTTTTACCCTCCAAAAAACCCTATATTTGGAAAAAGTTACAAAATATACATAAGGGCTGATGACAAAATTCTAGGGGTGTTTTTATATGTAAATTACAAATTCTACTAATTTTTCAACGCACAACACTGGTAAGATATAAAACGGTTCTATTTAGCCTAACTAGGTAAAGCCAGAAAGTGTCAATATAAAATCTCATGAACTAAAGTCTCCAGACAAAATTGTCCCAATAGATATAGACATTCACAAACAAACATATGATAACCTAGTAATATAATGTTATTATATTACTAGGTTATTTTATGGTTATTATATTATATGGTTATTATATTACTAGGTTATTATATGGTTATTTAAATAATCCAAACATTTGTATAGCTGCCCCTAGCCAGGATTCAAACCCTGGTCTCCCATGTCAAAGGCGGTGACTTTAACCAGTACACTATCCAACCCTCGAATGTACCATTCGCTAAGCCTAGGAAGGACCGTTCGCTAATAGAGATGTCCGAGCTTCGCAAAATCCGGTCCGCTCGAAAATTCAAAAATCCGCGAGCGGACCCATTAAAATGAAAAATATCCTCAAAATTACGAGATTTCTCGTATTTTCAAAAATCTTCGAAATTACGCGTTTCAGGTATTTTCGAAAATACATATTTGCGGAAATAAGAGAAATCCTCGTATTTTTGAAATTACGAAAAATTACGAAAATACGAGAAATCCGCGGTACGGAAGTTCGGAAGGCGGAAAATCCGGAAAAATCCGCCTTTCGCAAACGGGATAAATCCGCGGCGGATCTGGGTTCGGATCCGCAAACCGGCCATCCCTATTCGATAACAGGAAGGATCATTCGTTCATTCGATAATCCTCGAATGTATCGTCAATTGCCTGCCTGAAGTGTTTTAACAAGTTTTGGTGACAGTGACATGTTCCCCAGACCATTTCCCAGGTGCCACAGCCATTTACAGTAAGTTACCACTATTAGTTTAGCTGTAAATCACTCGGACTTTTCGAACTATCACACCCCCATAGACTTGAATGTGTCCGAATTCAAACTTTCCAACTTTCTCTGAAGTTCAGATGTTCGAAAATGGACCAAACTTAATATAGTTCAGCCATCTCTATTTATTATTATCAGGGATAATTTTGCCCCAACCAATCAGAAATTATTTAACATTTGAAAGCTAAAATATTGTGAACAGTCCTGGTCCATCTCTTTATCACTACCACCACTACCTGGACTAGGGTCACGTTCTCAGGGTTTACCCTTGGCTGCTCGGCTGGGACAAATGTCTGTTGGTCACGGCCTTAGTGGCTGTGGCCAAAAGCCCAAAGGCAACTGCGTGATTGGCCGTATTTACCCACAGCGACCAAGCTTGGTTACACCCATCCCCCGCCCACATGCCATATTTCCGGCCAACTGACTAATACACGACTCTATCAGTTAGTCAGATAAAATGCTGTATTGTGCGTACACAGCCTTAGGGAAAGAGAAGGTTTTCTTCACAGGCTTGTGGTTAGCTTTACAAATGATTTTGAAATTTGGGATGGGGCTTTTGATGCAGCTGCTGATGCTCTGTCCCAGCAGTGGGTATGCTCCAACCTTACTAGTACTAGCAGGAAAAACCACCCTTTATACTGCAGTAACTTTGGATAGACTGAAGCTAGAAGCATGACCATTTGTATGGAGAGTGCGGTGCCCCTTTAAAAAGTATTTTAATGCTTGCTTTTTTAGATATTTCTAAATTGTACCTATGGGGAAATTTATACAGGGCAAACCCTTCTACTGAATTGCTTGCAGTGGCTGTGGTGGTGTGTTTTGTGAAACCTTTGTTAAATGGTTCAGGAGTATTTTGTGCAACCCTTGTTAAATGGCTCAGTAGTATGAGCATTGTGGATTTATGGTAATCTCCCTGAGATTTGGGTTGTCTTATGATGGGTTACTCAAAAACACTAGAAGGAAAATTAAAAATGTCAGGGGCTACTTTTTAGAACCTTGAAACCTACCATACTAAATCCATAACACCAATGAAAAATTGTCAATAATACGTTTTGATCTTTTACAAATAACATTGCATTCATGTTCAATTCTTTGTATCAGATTCTGAATCTCCTTACAGTTGGAATGAGGAAGATATAGCCAACCTTCATGATCACATGACTGTCATCATTGCTGCTGATGGTAATGTAACCTATTCTTTATAAAAGTTTGTTATGTACAGACATATGTTTGTTGTTTTAACAATATCTATTGATACCATACCATAAGCAATCTTAAATAATATATTTTTGACTATTAGGGTGGCCATACACATGCTTATAGTGAATTTGCGACCATTTGTAAATACACTGTAATGATCTAACATACTATATTCTGTATAGGGAATGATTGTTATGTGGCCACACACCAGGGGCATAACTACCAGGGGTGTTGGGAGCCAAGGAGGGCCCCGTCCTCATATTTTTCCTATGACAGATATAGCCTCCTCCCAGAAAACCACTGTGAATGAAGCAGGGGGCCCAGTAATCCTTAGTTACACCACACACACTGAAAATCAATTTCCAGCAACAACTTCTCACACATTTTACCTAGAGATGTCTTTTAGAGTGCAACAGAGGCCTTTTTATTTAACCTTAAAACAGTTCCCCCTAACACTTCATTGCGCTGTATGTACATACATTTGAAGGACACATAGGGACCTGTGAAGGAACAAAAGAAAAGGGCGATCAAGGGTAATTTCTTTGTCTCCTGGCTGTTTAATTGAACAACTGGAGGTAAGACATAGTTTATTTACCTCCCATTCTTCAATTTAACTGAAAAGAGGCAAGTATACATTTTGAGTCCTTAAAAAAGTTTTGTTAATGAAAGACATTAGACAGGCCCCATGCTCTAGAAGCAAGTGTACATATTAGCAGGCAAAATTACTGGTAACTGATTAAACTTATATATTGTACAAAAAGAAAACAGCAGTAATAAACAATATTGTAATGCAAGAGAAACAAAGATAAAACTGCTTGTTCATGTTTTGTTATTTTAGTTATTTATGATGATGACCTAACAGATGCTCTCTTCAACACAATATATCGCATTGCGCACAGTGCCAGAAATCCTTGCAGAATATATTTGTCAACAGAAAGAAGGTAATAAATATTAGAATTTATAAAGGGTTCAGTCTGTGTTTGTTAAACATAATGTAAATCAATGTTATTTGTTTTATAATTCAGATTTTTTTTAATTGAAACAAATTAATTTATTTAAGAGACCAGATGTGTCAAAAAAAGATCATTCATCTTCTATGTTCTGGTTGTTCTACTTTTAGTGAGGAAACATTCCTAATGCCAATAGTATTATGCATATACACTTGAATGAAGATTCCATATGGTGTCTTTTTAGACGTAAGTATTTTTATTTTAAGTTTAAAGGGCATGTCCAGCTCTTTTACAAAACATTGCTGTAATGTAGGGCACCCTCTCCCACCCCCAACCGCTGTATTTGTATGTACAAAATCTAATCCGAACTCTACTTACACAGCCTCTTTCCCGCGGCGTTGCAGACAAGGCCCTCTGCTTGCATGAAACTGCAAGCAGGGGGCCAGACTGGCAGCTGTGTCCGTGATTGGCTGAGAGGCAGTCAATCACAGACGCGGCTGCCGGCAGTGTAGAATGCTGGGGGAAAGAGGCTGTGTAAGTAGAGTTCGGATTAGATATTTTACACACAAATACAGCGGTTGGGGGTGGGAGAGGTTGCCCCACACTACAGAAAAGTGGTTACACGCTAGGGACCAGGCAGCCAACATGGATCGGGAGGGAGAGAGAGGGGTTAGGAGCAAGCCTGAAACTGCGGAAACGTTTTTCTTCCCAGCCAGGCTCCTGGTGTTCACTTTCTAGGACATTACAGGAGAACCATTTGGAGCAGAAAGGTAAGGAAAGGATTTGTACACACTGCACAGTGGGGCCAGTAGTGGGGGAGAATTTAGTTTTGGGGGTGGACATGCCCTAGTTATTTTACTATATTTAAGTAAGCAAAATATTTTTTCCCTTTTATGATTACCAGGCATTATAGATAAAAGGTTCACTATTTTCTTTCTTTATTTCATATTAAAAGGGTGAGCAATTTCTTAGTATACGGTTCTAATAGCTTGATACAGTGTATACATTGTTTTTTAATAGGTTCCTATAATTAACCTTAAATGTACGAGCTAACCGCTGAGCATGGTTTGAATCCACCCTTCGACACATCTTGTGAGGAACAGTCAATCTCCAAGGTGATGATCATGAAAGTTTGTCACAGGCCACATATAACAAGATTGAGCACAGGAAAAGGCACCAGGTAGATTTACTACACCAGCAAGGTGTCTCTAGACAAAGACTTCAAAACAGACAGGGGTTTTAACATGGGCTGTTCAAGCTCTTTGTAAGATGCACACAGAAAACAGATGATGTTGAGTATACACAGTATTTGGCCAAGGAAACTTACAGAAACGATGCGCGGAGAGCTGCTATCGGCTCCTTGGGGCAATCGAACAGGCATGTTATTTGCAGAGAGTAACTCTTCAGGCATCGCACACCATAGGTTAAGTCATTAGCTGGCATAAAAAGTTGTGCAATGGTTAAACTGTAAATGCATAAAACCTCTTTGCGGCAGATGCACGGTTACCTCCCGTGTTCCCCGTGCAGTTCTCTATGGAGCCATGCAATGTGCAAGTATGGGATCTTGGAGCAGCCATTCCAAGGGACATTTGTTTGAGTCAGAAGTGAGTGAGTTGCCTATTTAGAATCTGAGGTACAGGGGGAATGCAGGTACTGGCAGGGGTCAGGAAAACTAGAGGGGGAAATGGGGCAAATAAGGTGATAAAGAAGATAGATTTGTAAGGGACACCAGGGGAAGTAGGTGATAGAAGGGTAAGGTTGCTTCTTCCCAGCTAGTCCAACAGATTTGCCATCTTAGAAGATGTGGAGGACAGCTTAGAAGTAGCTTGTATGGAGTGGGCTGATTCCTTGAGCACACAGGTGACTGCCATCTCTAATACAAGGGAGGAAGAACATAGGGCCAGGCAGGTGTTAGTAGTGGTTTAGAAAACTAGGCTGGTAGATAGATGGATATGGGATCAGGGGGCTAATAAGAAAATGGAGGAGTGGGGGTAGGGGGGAGCATAGAGGATAGGGAGGTATGTAAGTCAAAGTGTTGGAGTAAATATTTACATGCCTGGGCAGTAAATATTGAAGGATATTCCTTATTTAGACATGAAAGAGTGAATAAGAAATCAGGGATATGTATCTATCTTAAATATGAATTAAAGCCAAATCTCAAAGATGGAAAAGATGAGGGTATAACCAATAAGGCAGAAACAATATAGTATGTGTGGTGCTGTGTATGGGAAGCAAGAAGGAGGGTAAAAAATTGTTTGTTATAAGCCACCAAATGCCAGTGAGGAGGTGGAAATTAATCTCCATATGCAGTTGTCAAAAGCTGCAGGTATAGTGCATGTTTATTTACCCTGACATAGATTGGAGTAAGAGAACTGCCAGCACCTCAAAAGGTATCAAGTTCTTAAAGGGAAAGTTCAATGTAAAATATCAATATTTTTTAAAATTCTTGGTTTATATTATGCATACCTGGCTATTCTACATATTCTCTCCCATTTTGAAAAATCAGTTGATTTCATACCCTTTGCTGTTGACTGCTGTTGACATGAGTGAGCTGCCATTTCAGGTTCCAATGGTCCTTCTTCTTCCCAGGATGCACCACTTCCTTGTAATGTTCTTAACAGTAATTTCTACTGATTGGCTGTTGGATGGGTCAAACATGCTCAGATCTCTACTAAGCAACTGAATCAACCCAGGAGCTGGGTCAATGGCAAAACCATAACAGTCTCTATTAGGGGTCCTGCAAACAGGAAGTCAGTAATTTAGTTGCATTTCTTTTTACACAGACAAAATGTTGAATGGGCAGGTTAAGCTCATTGGGATTGAAAATTACTGCTCTTTTTTCTTAAAAGAATATGTATTTGCACTGAACTTCTCCTTTAAATTTTCTATATGAGCATTTTCTTTTCTGATTGTAGAAGTTCCTATTAGAAAAGATGCGTTGATGCAGAGCTTTGAAAACTTTAAATTATGTACAATTGCTGCAAGCTGACCTAGATAATTTATCAAAATGGGCAGCAGAGTGGCAGATGAGATTTAGTGTAGATAAGTTACAATTATTTATACTAGATAAAAGGTGCTTGTCTGGGGTAATCACTGTGTATAAATATATTAATGGCCAAAACCAGGTCTTGGGAGTCCATCCAGTCCTCGGTGGATTTTACCAGCAGTTGTTGCTACTTTAGGTTCCGTTTGGGACTTCACCGCATGGAATATATACTGCTCCAGTCACCGTCGAATGAGTTTATATACTGTGATGGATCATGTGTATATACCACTCCTCATATTGTGAGCTGTGTTGTTTTTGTCTGCATGTTTAAGTCTCAGCACACATGATTTGATTCATGTACATTTTTGGAGATGGGTGCTGCATTGGACATTGTATGAACTTTAATATATGGCAGCTCATCTGGAGTCAGTTTAGGGGATACAGCTTTATGGACCACACTCCCATAGATTGGATCTGGCTATATGGGTTTACTTGATATCTGGGACACCTGTTTTTTTAGCATTGTATTTGGATGTGTAATAAATTGATATTTATTGTAATACTTTGATTTGATTGCTTTTGACCTTTTCTTTAGATTGTTAGGGTTCTGTGGAACTGAATTTAGGTACATTTGTGGGCTTCAAGTGTTAAAGTCCTGGGGGGATTGCGTTGGGCGTTTCTTTAATACAGTACTAACAGCATACCATCCATTTGGTCAATTAGGTGAATGCGGTTCATGTAGTGTAAATACAAATACTGTAAATACTACATAAAATAGTCACTGCACACTGAATGGTAATCTCAAAATGTATTTAGAACATCTAAATATGGTCTAAACATCTGCTATTTTCTCTCTAAAAGGAGAAGGAGGATAGAATTCTGGGTAATTTCAATGTTTATATTACTCTCTAACCACGAGACCTCACCCAGTTTTACCTTTATTCTCTAGAGCGGTCACTTGGTGTTACCAAAAGAGGAAGAAGCAGAAGTTCTTTATAGAACAAAAAAAATAAAACCTGGGTACATAAATTATGGAACTGCATCCATGACATGTATTTCTTCTATAGGGTCTTCTGATTTTTGACAGGCTTTAGCTCTAGCTGATACTCCAATAATAAAGTTAAATTAACCAAAAATATAATTATCCTATTTACAGCACAATATCTCCCATTTGTTGCTAGGAACCAAAACAAGATTACTTAAATTTCATATATCCTCTGAAGAGTTTACTACCTCATATGTTTGGGAAATTAAAGGGACAGTTCAATGGAAATTATCAATATTTGTTAAATTGTTGGTTTGTGTAATACCTTCTTAGTTATTCTACATATTCTCTCCCATTTTGAAAAAACAGTTGATTTCATACCCTTTGCTGTTCCCATTGCTGACATTAGTGAGCTGACATTTCAGGTTCTAACGGTCCTTCTTCCCAGAATGCACCACATCCTTGAATGATCCTGTCAGGAAAATGTGTAGTGACTTGGCAAGAATGGGTTAACTATTGGCCTAAAGTCATTTTGGACCACAGTTACCCTTAAATGAATAATGATTTTGATTGTTTGGTTATTAGATTAAGGGTCTGTAAGGAGTAGGATAGCACCCAAGGGAGTAGATGTACAATGGAACACATGTTTTATGATTACGCCATACTTTATCTTATTCATTGAGTATCTGATAGTGAACAGTAGGGGTGCAATACTAGGTGAGAACCATGGTAATGTACAGTTCAATTTAAAGTCATATTACTACTTATACTGTTCCATGAATAGCAGACAGGTGTAAAAGAACCCCTACTGTTACATGCTAGAAGCGTATAAAGGACAAATATTACAAATAAAAGTTCAGGGACCATAGGGGTTTCATCACCATATGTTTCGATATTTTAGAGAAATTTCTATGTGTTGGAAATGTGTAAATTACTTCGCTAAGGTTTGATTTGCGGACCTGAGATAGGTCGGCCCTTTTTCTAAACAGCATGAATAGGTTAAAAAGGTTCCTTTTCTTCAGATAAAAGCCAGAGAATAAGAGTTTCTTATTTCCCTTGAGTAAGAAAAAAAATGCAATTTTAAAGGTACAACCATCAAGAGGTTGGGAAGGTCAAATGCATCTTTGTTCATTAAGAATTACTAGAAATCCCCATGCTTCCTTGATGCACATAACTCAGAAGATCAAGAGTAAGCTAAAATCCTCTCTTCAGGAGTCCACCTGCATGCTAAGTTGGCTCTGAATGGCTGCGTGCTGTATATACAGACCTTGTGGGAAATGATTGAGAGTATAATAATATAAACATATTAAAGGGTATCTCCACCTCTAAAAAAAATTCTTTGCTGTAGTGTATTGGACCCTATCCCACCCCCAACCGCCATGTTCATTTGCAAAAAAAAAATCCGAAATGTACTTACCGTGCTTCTTTCCCCTGGCGTGCTGATCCGGCCCTCTGCTTGAAGGAAATTGCAAGCAGGGGGCCAGACAGGCAACCTCATCTGTGATTGGCTGAGAGGCAGCCAATCACAGACGCGGATGCTGCCAGTGCAGAAGCCGGGGGAATGGAGCTCTGTAAGTACATTATTTTTTTTGCAAATGAACATGGCAGTTGGGGGTGAGATAGGGTCCAATACACTACAGAAAAATTTATTCGATTCAATATCGGTTTTGCAAAAGACACCCTCGCAATCGTCGCTCGCGTTAGTGCTTTTTCAAGATAGATCTGTAGATTTTTCTAGCTCAGTGTTTCTCAATCTTTTTATCTGTGGAACCCCAACATAAAATAATTATTGTATATTATTTATCTTATATATTATCTCTCTCGATCATAAAATCATCAAAATACATAATTTATACAAATATAAATGACACATCTATAAATATATCTCTATTTTAAAAATGCTCTCAAATTCCCTGCAGGGGATGGGTCTAAACCAGTGTTTCTCAACCTTTTTATCCTTATTGTTAATGCCTCAGGAAACCCTTCCATAAATACATTACTACTACCGTATATACTTGAGTATAAGCCGACCCGAGTATAAGCCGAGGGTTGAAATTATGACCACTACTGCATTTTAATACTGTATTTATTTGCCCTTTAAATGGACAGCAGACTGCAGTAATCCCATACAGTAATAGCCATAGCCAAATCCAGTATGGCTATTACTGTATGGGAACTCTGCTGTCCATAAAAAAGCCCCATTCCTTGGCACTCTAGATGTTTTGGAAGCTACAAGTCCCAGGATGCTTTAGTAGCTGGGAGTTGTAATTTCCAAACACTGCAGTGCCAAGGAATGAGGCTTTTTTTTTGGACAGCACCCCCCAGGAAAGGCCCCCAAGTTTAGTGAGGTAAGTAAGAGGTCAGTAAGAGTGGTAAGTACTCACTCGGGTCACAGTAAATAATTGTGAATTCTTTCCTCCCAATCCGGCTGCCGATCGCTATGTACAAGCTTACTTACATTAGAAGCAAGTGTTCTGCCTGGCACTCCGCGCTGATCTGCAGGATGACGTCCATATGCAATGCCTGTCTCACTGCCTGGCGCAGAGTAATGACATCACTACTCGGCGCCGGGCAGTAAGTGAGACAGGCATTGCGTATGGACATCATCCTGCAGATCAGTGCGGAGTGCCAGGCGTAACACTTGCTTCTAATGTAAGTTAGCTTGTACATAGCGATCGGCAGCCAGACAATTCACAATTATTTACTGTGACCTGAGTATAAGCCGAGGTCGGGTTTTCAGGCAAATTTTAAAGCCTGAAAACCTCGGCTTATACTCGAGTATATACCGTAATTTTTATTTATCTCTCAGACATCAATACACCAAATACATCATTCATACAAATATAGAACATTGATAAACATATAGAAAAATATATCTGTATTCATCACAATGGTTTTTTGTCACAATCACAATTTTAACTACCACTAAAATTACCATAATGCAACACTCATATAGTTAGATAATGTATAAAAATCCTTTATTATAACACTTGGGATATTAGCATTTTAAAAACATTAAAAACACAACTAATCCTACATTAGGGCACGGCCACACTGCAACACAAACGCAATCGCACACGGAATCGCATGCAATTTCATGTGCGATTTTGTTGCGTTTGCGCATGCGTTTTTTTCATTAAGTATTGAAAAACGCATTCGATTGCAATTTAAAATGCGGAACCCAAATCACAACGCACCTGAAAACGCTTGTTTTCGGTGCGTTGCCGCGGATTCAATCATATGAAAAAACGCAAGCGCAAACGCAAAAAAAATGAAGCAGAGTGGCTTAGCCCTAAATGTCTTTAATGGTGATGTCCCTTCACTTTACTTATTACAAGTTAAAGCAGAATTAAAGTTTAACAAGCCTTAATGAATTATTTCATTCATAAGTTAAAGAGAGATGCATTTTTTACCAAGCATTTTAGAGAAATCAGCTATTTAATTATGCAGGTTTCTCGTTTTTCCTCCTACTAGAGTGTTTCCTGGACACACATAGACACACATAAAAAAGACTGGAGTGTAGTATTAACACTGTGAAACAGTTGCACATGCTCATTAAGTCCTCTTAATCTCTTCTAGAAATATTACTGGCTGACCTTTTGCTGTGACCTCTATGTAATCAAAACTAAACAGTCAGAAAACCAATTCAAGTCCGTTATATAGGAGCGGCTGCAAAAATCAGAAGATGCCAAAAACCTGCAGAATAACAGATATTTTCACCATTCTGCCAATGTCAGAAGTGAGAGTTGCAAATATTGGATAGCTAAGAATTATAGATTTGAAGCCTCTTTATACTGTATATTAGTTTTAATTCTCTTTAAAAAGTTCCCCCATTGGCTTAGAAAGAAGTTTTTAATTCTTTAGAAAAATAATACATTTTTTTTTTCAATCTTACATTAGCCAATAATTGCAGATAAAGAGAGCGATGACACCTCTTCCCTCTGGCCCCCTTATATTCCAGCCACTGTTACAGATAGGGGCATGTTAGAGGGAGGAGCTGTCCAACCACAGATACTGTATCAGATAAAGTATGATGGGACTGAATGTTTCTTTCTTCCTTTCCATTGTACTTTTTGATTAACTTTGTCTTTTTGAGTTTACTGACCCTTTAACAGGGACTTTATTAATAATTAAACATCATTTCAAGACATAATTATCCAGATATTGGTTAACTACCAGTTTTATAAAAGTGCAATATATACTTGTATACAGATCACTTCATTATTTTATCCATGCATATCAGATCCTGCCCCAAGGAGATTCCAATCTATCACACACACCCTATTAGTATGTCATTTATGTTTGGGGCAACTGGGGTACCTGAGGAAACCAATTCTACCACAGCAGGAACATATGGCCATATAATAACTGTCAGGAAAGTGTGTAGTGACTTGGTAAGAATGGGTTTACTATTGGTATTAGTTCTTAGGACCAATAAACATTCCATTCCACCCTGGAACAGTCCTATTGTTTATATTACGATTAGTGAAGCATGGAACCAGGTCTCCTTTTCCAGACAATGTGGGGCCGAACCGTGCATCTGGAATTCTCTTCAGCTAGGGGTCTGGTGGGGACTAAGAGGTCATTTTAAGGACAAGTCATACATGTAAAATAAATATATTTCAGTATTGGAATGTGTAAGATAGAAACCAATATTATATTTAGGAATGGAACAGAAGGCCCTTCAATATGACACCCAACATGGAGCCCTTATTCCCTTGCCAAGGCGAGTTATTAATATCTGGGGAAATATGGATTACACACAGGTCATGTTTGGTATTGGAGGAATTGATAATTAATACTGGAAAGGAATATGTGATCAATATCCCAATACAAAGTACATATCTACATTTATATGGAGTCTGTCTAACTGAGGGGGAATGAATGCTTTTGGCTAGTCGTAAATCTGGACATTCCTGGACACTCCCACCTCATGTGGAGGGCGTAGTTCAACAAATAATTTAAAAAGCCTGGTAGCCCAAATAATGCTGTTCATACTTGGGGACATGCTAAGAACGTGTGTTTGGACCCAATGTTTCATCCTGCCCCAGGACACAGGACGTCTTCTAGTGAGTAGGGTCTGTGAATATTTTATCCTTTTTATTTTATATAACTGTTGTACTAATTGTATGTCATTTTATTATAACACCATTTTATTTTATTTTTGTATTATATGCACTGTCCACCTTTTGGAATATTAAATCTAAAATTTAATAAGTTTTGTCTTTGATGCTCTAATATCACTCAGTTAGCCTCTGATAAGTTTATATGTGTTTGAATGGAGTGTGCAGTGTAAATGCTAATTAACTCTGTGACTGCTTGTGAAGGACTGATGCTAATTAACCAGTTAGTTACTGGAGTGAATGGTGTAGTGTTAACCATTTAGCTGCCAGGACAGGGGTGGGCATAGTCAGTGAGAGTCAAGAGTGGGTTTTTGGGGCGTCTTTAAGGCCGTAACTTAAAGTGGTGGCAGCGAATACCGATTAATTAGTCAGATCACGTGCCCAGCGAACTGGCGTTCGTGACAATAACCATTGTAAACATTATCCGGTTGGAAACGTCAGCAGATAAAACTGCTGCTCCATCTGACATTACAATCGATTAGACATCCAATATCTGATTAAATGTCTAATCAGTGGAATGTTGAGGTAGGGTATGACCAGCTTTGGATTTCCAAACTTTTTTCAGCTACTGTTTCCCAGGTCTATAGCAACAAGGCTGGGGGCCCATCTCTCAATATTCCCAAGCAGAGCAAAATACTGCACTGGTGCACAGCAAGTGTCAGTATAATTGTATAATACATAAGTGTGATATTTTATAATGGGAGCTGCAGTGGTATATATCCTTATAAAAATCACTCAGCTATGTCACTAAGTGACTCATTTCTTATATTTCTTATATCCCACTACTCCGCCCATTCCAGTGTTCATGCCTGGACAATGACTCAGCATTTTTTGCCATGTTTAACTTCACTAACAGAACCTGCTGGAGCTGCTCCCTGTCACTTCATAACCAATGTCTCTCGTCTCCTCCACAAAGATTTGTTTAACCGCATAGATGCTGGGCTGGGATGTTCCTTTCTACTGGGTTTAAGTTACAGAAGGTAGCTTGGGGGATTTAAGGTGGAAATAGGGACAAGGCTAGAATTTAAAATGTGAATGGGGTGAAGGAATCCAATACTTATGTATTATAAGAAATAATACGCCCCTTCACATTATAATATAAGGACATTACGCCACCTCGGAGTTCCCTGACCTGTATAAAAGGACAGGGAACATGCTTCTATATGGTCAGAGAAAACTCCTCGGTGGCGTAATATCCTTATATTACACTATAAGGGGCGCATTATCCCTTATATATTTTACAATGCTTGAGAGAATAGTCCATCTAGCCTGTCCTTAGCTATCTAGAACAATTAAGCAAGTAACAAAACAAGGCTAGTATGTCTAAAGTAAACAATGGGCTGTTTTTATAAACCAGTGGTATTGGAAAGGTTTATACCTTTCCAATACCTTATACAGGCTTATACCTATCAGTAAGGGTGCGGCCATGGTCAAAAATGTATTGCAGCCGTTCAATACCACCGGAGGTCCGGGATACTGTGGAATGGAATGGACCATACTGCACGGTAGCTATACACTGAGTGGTATTGGTTTATTGCACCACGGATATGGTATAGAAGGATGCCACTGTTTGAACATTACCTGCAGTTACCATGGCATTACAGACGTGTTATTTCAAATCTGTGATATCGTGTCTTCATAAATACGGCCCAATGAAATCTGTTTCTCACAAGTATGTATAGTTAATGGTGACTGATATGTAGATAAGACAGGGAGCTGCTACTTTATGTGTTACCCATATGTCATTCACAATCCTCTGCTGTTTTAAACATATTTTGTGGCTTTTCTAGGTGACAAAATACATGTCTATGCTAAAGATGTAATACACGTTTTTTTATTAAGGGAAGTTCAGCAAAAATAAAACAATCTTTCAAGAAAAATGGGAATGTTTTCTTATTTCAATGTCTGATATGGCTCCTGTCACAATTTAGCTGCTCAGTAGAGAGCTGAGCATGAACAGCCAATCAGTAGAAGGACAGCAGCAAAAACTGAAATGGCAGCTCACTACTGGCTACAGCAAAGTAAAGTAAAGGGTATGAAATCAAAAAAATCTCAGCTTAGAAGCAGACCCTATAGTCAATGGTAACTCATACAACAGACATAGCTACAAACCAATTGAAAATGGCTTTAAGAACTTCATTTTAGGAAAGAAGATTTTTTTGTTTTTAATTATTCTAAAAAAGTTTTAACTGAAGAAATTGCATCCTCCAGTGTATATTTAAGGGTCATGTCCACCCCCAACACTTGCCCCAGTGCTGGCCCCACTGTGTAATGTTAAAAAAATTCTTACCTTACTCCTCTGCTCCTTATGGTTCTCCCGCAGTGCGAGTTCCAGAAAGTGAAGAGTAATAGCTGTTTGTGAGTCATCCGGTGCCTGCTACTTCCTTGTCCTCCTGGAGGACTCTGGCATGCGCAGGTGAACTTTCCCACCCTCCAAATCCCTTCAAGCTGCATCATTTACCAATAAAAGAACTTTTCTAACCCTAATCGCAATATTAATAAGTTAAAAGAAACGTAAAAAATACGGACCCTACTGCTACTTCTGGGAACAGAGTAGCAATAGAGGCAGAGAGCCGAGGGTTTGATTTCTGGCTTTGGGGGTTGGTCTCCACTACAGAAAACAATAATTTTGGGTTTGAGATACCCTTTAAGTTATTCACAGAGTTCCTTCATAAGCTGCTCAGAGGCCTCAAGGCCTCAAGTGTTGACTATGAGACTTAAATTGTAGATTATATAACCTATGGGGAGATTAAACATCCTTAAAAAGAATCAATTAATGTTTTAACAAAAAAAATTAGGTTTTGTGATGCATTAAAAATGACTATATGTAAGGGCCTCCCCACGGTGTTTATTTATTAACAGATCTCTACATAAATAAGAATGCAACTTCATTTTCTTTTTGAGAAGTGTGGGAGAAGTAGAGAATTTCAATACAATGATTGATGGCCCAGTCATTCTTGGCTCAGCAGAGCTACTCCCCTACTCCTGCGGTTTTTACGATAATTTATTGAATGGCTGTTTACAGTATTTCAACCCCATGTAAATAGCTGCAAAAATGCATAAGAAGAAAAATTCAATTTATGGTCCGAGAGTTGAATTTCTCTGAAACAGAGACAACGTTGGTTATTTCATCAGATAGGACGACCTTGCCTTTTATTATTACCGGTATTATTTTATTATTATTTATTTTATTGCCCCATTTCACTAAAACCAAAATAAAACAAAAGCAACTCAAAATCTAAAACAATAACAAAGCTTATGTGAATTTCATTGTGACAGCTTAAATCAATAATCTGTTCTGTGTCTCTAATAAAAACCAGCTTAACTTTAGGTGCAAATGACCTTCTCAGTTATAGAACTGTCACAGAAGGACAAATATCTGGAATTTACATAGACGGTATGTTGCGCATGTAAAGCAGCTCCCAAAGGCACAGCCGTTTATTGTCCTCAAGCTTTTTGCATGGATTTTGATTGAACATTTTTCCAGTCTAGATCCATCCTGGCTTTAATCAGAAGATACAAGGTTCTGAATGGAAATTGCTCCTTTGACACATGTAAAGGGGGTGAATTATACTCTTCAGGAAATGGAAATCACTTCATGGTCTACTGTATCAATGTCTTTACAGCAAGGTTTTACTAACCTCGGGATGTACAGTATATGGATAGAGAGATAGAGAGAGAGAGAGAGAGAGAGAGAGAGATAGTGGATGGGTGGATAGATAGATAGATAAATGGATAGATGATAGATAGATAGATAGATAGATAGATAAATGGATAGATAGAGAGATAGATAGATAGATAGATAGATAGATAGATAGATAGATAGATAGATAAATGGATAGATAGATAGATATATAGATGATAGATAGATAGATAATGGATGGATGGCTAGATAGATAGATAGATAGATGATAGATAGATAGATAGATAGATAGATAGATAGATAGATAGATAGATAGATGGGTAGATAGACGGACAGACAGATAGATAGACAGACAGATGGATAGATAGATAAATGGGTAGATCGATAGATAGATAGATACCGGTAGATAGATAGGTGATGTATTGATAGATAGATCACGTGCCCAGCGAACTGGCGTTCGTGACAAATTGGCTGGCAGCGTGTGGGATAAATTATTTTTTATTAGAGCATTAGTGCTTGGATTAAGTATTTAACCCTTGTACTAAAGAACTGTATCCTTGCGAGGGTATCAGTCTTCAAAGACAAACTCAGTGCATTTATTTTTAAAAGACATACGTACAAACAGTTGTCCCCCCTTCTCTGTTTTTCTTTTCTATATTTTATTTGGCAAGGTTAGCTGAGAATGGCAACCTTTTACAAGAGACAAACCAAGGAGGTCCTGATCAATCTCTGTGAGGAAAGAGGTATTGATGTCCTGGACAAGTCCAAGGAGCTGCTGATAAGGGCATTGTTGGAGAGTGACCAGGAGCAGCAGAACTACACAACTGTGTCGGGAAGCGATGTGGATTTAGCTATCCCAGAAAGGACTGTTAACCTTGGATTTTCTCAGCATGAGAATACTACAGTGCAGGAAGAAAGTATTTCTTCCCTGCAAAAGGATTTACAATTGTTGGGTTCAGACGACCCACAGCTACGTCTTCAATTGATCTTGCAGTATCAGGAGAGGGAGGCAGCTGCAGCTGAGAGAGCTGAACGGCAAGCCCAGTGTGAAATGGAAGCCGCAGCAGCTGAACGTCAGGCGCAAAGGGAAATAGAAGCAGCCGAAAGACAAGCAGACCGTGCATTTCAACTGGAGTTGGCAAAGCTCCAGCACCAGACCCAGTCTCCACAGTCCAGTGAGTCCAGAGAGGGTCCGTTTGCTTTGCATGGTTCACCCAAGTTTTCATGTCATGGACAATGATAGCAATTTGGACACTTTTTTGTTAAGTTTTGAAAAGTGCTGCAGACAGTATCAGTTGCCACAGGAGCAGTGGGCAAGATACTTGACACCTGAATTAAAAGGCAAAGCCTTAGATGCCTTTGTTGAACTACCACCAGAGCTTGATGGGGACTATGAGGCTTTGAAACAGGCTCTGATTAAAAAGTTTAACCTCATGCCAGAGGTGTATCGCAAAAAAGTTTCGAGCATTGCAGAGAGGTCCCACTGACAGCTACTCAGATGTTGTGAGTAATCTGAGAACCAGTTTTCGGCAGTGGATTAAAGGACTGTCTGTTACCAAATTTGAGGAGCTGGAGGATCTTATGGTAATGGATCAGTTCCTTAATATCTGTCCTGGAGATGTGCGACAGTTTGTATTGAATCGAGAGCCAAAAACAGCGCAAAAAGCAGCAGAAGTGGCAGACACCTATGCAGCCAACAGGGTGCCAACATATCCGAGTCGTCCAACGTTACAAAGATCACCCAGCTGGAAAGATCGTTACCCTGGGAAAGTAGCTGGCAATTCTTCCCCTGGGGGTCATACAACACCAGCCCCTGCTACTATAACTTCAGGAGGCAGACGTCCATCAGTGGATACCAGGAGGTGCTTTATCTGCAACAAGGTGGGTCATGTTAGTGTCACCTGTCCTGAGAAAAGGAAACCTAACTTTCCCCCTAGAGCATCCCACTCATCCTCTGCTGTTCTAATTGCTGCTGGTAGTGCCAGAAAGAACACAGATAACCTTCAACCTGTTACTGTGGGTAACAAACTTACTATTGGCCTTAGGGACACTGGGGCTGAAGTTACTTTGGTTCACCCAGAACTGGTAGAATCTGACAATTTTATTCCGGGGAAGACCATGACTGTCTCAGGGATTGGAGGTATCAGTCCTGCTGTACCCTTGGCCCGGGTATTTCTTGACTGGGGAGCAGGAAGTGGAGTGAGGGAAATGGGGGTATCGGATGCCATTCCGACTAATGTGTTGCTGGGTACTGACCTAGGGAGGCTGGTATCCCAATATGTGCCTGTAACTGCTTTCAAGGAATCTATTCTCCCACTGGAGGACTCTAATAATTTAAAGGTACTTTACAATTACTCTGATTTAGGTAATGAGAATAAGAATGTGGAAATGTGTCCTCCTATTACACCAGTAACAAATGTATCTAATGTACCAGTTAACAGTGTTAACAATGTAATTGATAATGATATTAGCGATAATCTTTCCATTGCAATTGTAACAAGAAGTGCAAGTGCTAGGTCCTTGTTGGCAGAGCCAGGGGAAGACTCGACCACACTAAGTTCCCCTTGCTCTGACACGGCCCCAGGGGTTGCTAAGCCTTTACCAATGGTTACTTTCTCAGTTGGTCCTACATCCACAGCTGATTCCAACGAGTTTGAGGCTGCTCTGAAAGCGGATGCTAGCCTAGAGGGGTTGCGGATGCAGGCAGACCAACCACCCACTGAGACTGGTAAGGAAAAAGTTTATTGGGAGAACAATAAACTGTATAAAGAGGTGTTACCATCTGAACCAGGGGTAGCAGAGAGACAGTTGATTATACCTGCACAATACAGAGATCAACTGTTAAGGGTAGCACATGAGATACCACTAGCTGGCCATTTAGGGATACACAAGACTAAATGCCGTTTAAGTCACAGGTTCTATTGGCCTAATATGGGTACTGACATTGCTAATTATTGCCGAGCATGTATCACTTGCCAGCATGTAGGTAAATCGGGAGATGTTAGCAAAGCTCCACTCATTCCCCTTCCTACTATTGATGAGCCATTTCAGAGGGTAGCTGTGGATATCATTGGGCCTTTAGCCATACCCAGTAGTTCGGGAAAAAGATTCATCCTGACTGTGGTAGACTATGCCACCCGATATCCAGAAGCTATACCGTTATCTTCCATACGGGCAGACAAGGTTGCAGATGCCCTGCTGACCATATTCTCACGGGTGGGTTTTCCACGGGAAATGCTCACCGACCATGGTACCCAATTCATGTCAAATTTAATGCAGAGCTTGTGTAAGAAGGTGCAAGTGGAACACCTGGTTAGCAGCCCATATCATCCCCAAACTAATGGTTTATGTGAACGCTTTAATGGCATGTTAAAACAGATGCTAAAAATGTTTGTGGATTCCCAAGGAAGAGATTGGGAACGTTATCTTCCCTATTTACTGTTTGCATACAGAGAGGTACCCCAGGCGTCCACTGGATTCTCCCCTTTTGAACTACTATATGGGAGGAGGGTACGTGGGCCTTTGGATCTAATCAGAGAGGCCTGGGAGGGGAAGAATGTGGGTAAGGAAGTTTCAGTGGTTGACTATGTAACTAACTTCCAGGAAAAACTACAAACTCTCATGGGTTTAGCACAAGAAACTCTAAAACAGGCCCAGGTAATGCAAAAGCAGTGGTATGACCGTACTGCCCGAGAACGGGTTTACGAAGTTGGTCAGAAAGTGTGGGTTTTACTCCCAATGCGCTAAAACAAGCTACAGGCTGCTTGGGAGGGACCTTACCTTATTGTAAAGCGACTGAACAATGTAAATTATGTGGTGGCTATGGGAGACCAGGGCCAGAGACAAAAGGTATTCCATGTTAATATGATGAAGGCCCATCATGAACGAGCTGCTTACACTATGCCCATTTGCAGTCTGCCTAATGAGGGGGAGACTGACCCTCTGGTTGATTTACTCACATGCACAAAGCAAGCAGGGTCCTTTGCAGACACACAAATCAACCCCCAATTATTGGGAAGGCAGAAAGCAGAACTGGTGGAAGTGCTTAAGCCATATCAGCCAACCTTTACAGCAAAACCAGGGAGGACCCACCTGGCAGTCCATAACGTTAATACCGGTGACCATGCTCCTATTAGACAGTCAGCATACAGAGTGTCCTTGGAGGTACAGGCTGATATTAAAAGAGAAATTGAGGAAATGTTAGAACTGGGTGTAATTAAAAAATCCCATAGTGCTTGGGCCTCACCTGTGGTTCTGGTGCCCAAACGAGACCAAACCACCAGGTTCTGTGTGGACTATCGGAAGCTGAATGCTGTCACGGTATTTCATGCTTATCCTATGCCTAGGATTGATGAATTGTTGGATCAGTTAGCCAGTGCTCACTATCTAACAATCATGGATCTAAGCAGAGGATATTGGCAGATTCCGCTGACGACCGCAGCACAGGAGAAATCGGCCTTTATAACCCCCTTTGGGTTATTTGAGTTTACGGTCCTCCCCTTTGGAATGTCTAATGCTCCAGCTACATTCCAGAGAATGGTAAATGAGGTGTTGGAAGGTCTGGGTGAATTCACAGTCGCCTACCTAGACGATATTGCTGTGTTCAGTAGTACTTGGGAGGAACACATGTCTCACCTCTCACAGGTACTAGACCGGATCAGAGCTGCAGGTCTGACTATAAAGCCAAGCAAGTGCCAAATAGGGATGACCGAGGTACACTATTTAGGGCACTGCATAGGAGGTGGCAAATTAAAACCCGACCAAGACAAAGTAAAAGATATTTTAGCCTGGACCATCCCACAAACCAAGAAGGATGTGATGTCATTTTTAGGAACTGCAGGGTATTACAGGAAATTTATTCCCCATTACAGTTCCCTAGCAAAACCCTTAACAGACTTAACCAAGAAGAAGTTGCCCAAGGTGGTACTCTGGACACCGGAATGTGACCAGTCTTTTAAGGCTCTCAAGAGTGCGCTGTCTACTGCTCCCGTCCTACAGGCCCCTGATTTTAAAAAGAGGTTTATCGTACAGACAGATGCCTCTGCTTATGGCCTCAGTGCTGTACTGAGTCAGGTGAATAAAGAAGGTGAAGAACATCCTATACTTTATCTGAGTAGGAAGCTATTGCCCAGAGAAGTAGCTTATGCCACTGTAGAAAAAGAGTGTTTAGCCATTGTATGGGCATTGCAAAAGTTACAACCCTATCTCTACGGTCGTAACTTTACAGTGATAACTGACCACAATCCACTGAGCTGGTTAAACAGGGTGTCTGGAGATAACGGAAAACTGCTAAGGTGGAGCTTAATACTTCAGCAGTATGATTTTACAATACAGCACAAGAAAGGGAGTGAACACGGGAATGCAGATGGCCTTTCCCGCCAATCAGAGCCGCCTGAGACTGGACGCAGTGGACGTGACCTGTAAGTCACATCCTGTGCGCCAATTTTAAAGTGGGAGGTGTCAGGAAAATGTGTAGTGACTTGGCAAGAATGGGTTAACTATTGGTATTAGTTCTTAGGACCAATAAAAATACCATTCCACCCTGGAACAGTCCTATTGTTTATATTACGATTAGTGAAGCATGGAACCAGGTCTCCTTTTCTAGACAATGTGGAGCCGAACCGTGCATCTGGAATTCTCTCCAGCTAGGGGTCTGGTGGGGACTAAGAGGTCATCTTAAGGACAGTCATACATGTAAAATAAATGTATTTCGGTATTGGAATGTGTAAGATAGAAACCAATATTATATTTAGGAATGGAACAGAAGGCCCTGCAATATGATACCCAACATGGAGCCCTTATTCCCTTGCCAAGTTAGTTATTAATATCTGGGGAAATATGGATTATACACAGGTCATGTTTGGTATTGGAGGAATTGATAATTAATACTGGAAAGGAATATGTGGTGAATATCTCAATACAATGTACATATCTACATTTAAATGGATCTGTCTAACTGAGGGGGAATGAATGCTTTTGGCTAGTCGTAAATCTGGACATTGCTAGACACTCCCACCTCATGCAATAACCAGGAGGAGGGGGTGTTTCATCAAATAGTTTAAAAAGCCTGGTAGCCCAAATAATGTTGTTCATACTTGGGGACATGCTAAAAACGTGTGTATGGACCCAATGTTTCATCCTGCCCCAGGACACAGGACTTCTTCTAGTGAGTAGGGTCTGTAAATATTTTTATCCTTTTTATTTTCTATAACTGTTGTACTTATTGTATGTCATTTTTTATAACACCATTTTATTTTATTTTTGTATTATATGCACTGTCTACCTTTTGGAATATTAAATCTAAAATTTAACAAGTTTTGTCTTTGATGCTCTAAAAGAACTCAGTTAGCCTCTGATAAGTTTATATGTGTTTGAATGGAGTGTGCAGTGTAAATGCTAATTAACTCTGTGACTGCTTGTGAAGGACTGATGCTAATTAACCAGTTAGTTGCTGGAGTGAATGGTGTAGTGTTAACCATTTAGCTGCCAGGACAGGGGTTTGCACAGTCAGTGAGAGTCAAGAGAGGGTTTTTGGGGCGTCTTTAAGGCCGTAACTTAAAGTGGTGGCAGCGAATACCGATTAATTAGTCAGATCACGTGCCCAGCGAACTGGCGTTCGTGACAGTTCCTAACAGTAATTTCTACTGATAGGCTTTTGGATGGGTCAAAGATGCTCAGATCTCTACTGAGCAACTTAATCAACCCAGGCGCTGGGTCAAGGGCAAGACCATAACGGTCTCTACTAGGGGTCCTTCAAACAGGAAGTCAGTATTTCGGTTGCAGTTATTTATACACAGACAAAATGCTGAATTGGCAGATTAAGGTCATTGGGATGAAAAAATACTGCTCTTTAAACTTCCCCTTTATATGCCAGTACCTTAATTCCAATTTTCATAGTGAAAATGTTGAACCTCTCAGAAAAAATGCCACATTCACATTGGTACATCACCTGTGGTGGTTGTGTGTGGGTCTTTATAAGAACTACTGCAATTCCCATTTTAGTCATGCTAAATGGTCACAAATGGATTAGCATGGCTAAACACTACAGTGATTGTGGCCCCAAGAATGATAGTACATTTACAGGTTTTACCTTTTAGTTAAAGGAGAACTAAACCCAATTTTATATACTCCAGAATCTGAAAACACCCCCCTACCCCCCTAAAAACACCAATAAACTATAAAATGCCACTTTAGTAAACTCTGTTAAAGTAAATCAAAGCCTGTTAAGAACTGGATGAAGTATCTGTGTGTATGTGCAGTGTCAGACCACACCTCCTGACCTCAGTCACATGCTTCCTTGCTTTATCTGTCCTGTAAAAGGATTGGCTAGAGATTATTAATGGGTATGACCAACTGTAACAAGTTAGTGTCATAGCAAAGGACTGAGCATGTGCAGAACATAATGGTCCTTGACCAAACTGTCTGATACTAGAATGCTGAGAAGTAAAGCACAAACCATATGTTATTTAGGTAAATTTCCCAGCGCCTGTATCAAAATGAGAGGTAAGACACAGATTACTGGTTTTATATCAAGGTGTTCTGCCTTCTGGTTCAGTGTTGTTCTGTGGCTTTAGTTTCCCTTTAAGGCAAAATACACCAGTTAATCCACATGTCTTCTTACATATTATCCATTTTGGGTTCAAATGGTTTTGAATTGTATATGTATATGATGTAATTATAGGTTTGATTTTATATCTACTGTTTTTTCTTTCTGCCATTCATGTTGACTTGAAAATAAACTGCAGAGCAACATCTACTTTCAAAGACAGTATGGGCTGCATACAAAATGGTTTCTGAAAAATGACGACAGGGACAACTAAGGGTTAGAGGGTGTGGCCAAAAGGTGTACATACACATGGCTGTTTGGAAACTTCATGAACTGTAGTTACATTAACCACTTCTCACATGTAAGTAAGAAGATTTATGTTACACAATAAGGGGAAAATATATGTTTAGTTCTCCTAAATAAAAAACCAACCCCCCCCCCCCCACAATTTTTTAATCTATTTTTTCTTTTTGATTCACAAACTGTTGGTGAATCAAGTGGTATAGAGGAACATTAGAATAAACTCTTGGATATCCTCATCATGACCCTGATTTGTTTAAAGGGCCAGGAATTCCAATATTATAACACAAACATATTATGGATTAAACGTAAATCTAACTTTTCTTTCCTTGATTTAATTTTAGGTATAATTTTACTTTAAGGCAGCTGGACATTACATGTGATGCCTACAATCATTTTCGTTCCTGTTTAAAAGAATTAGAAGACATCATTGATGGAAAAATAAAATTTACAGCAAAGGAGATCAAACCTTCATTTCCTCAATTCTTTAGTTATGAGCGAATAGAGCAACTGGTAAGCGATGGGAATTTCTCTAGTGTTTATTGTAACAATATTGTTTGAGATCTTTATCAAGGTTTATCGGATTGGAAGCAACAGGCATTAAATGTGAATTGTGAGTGCCAAAATCACAAAGAAATATATAGTATATCTAATATATAATATACTAGCAGTTGTACCCGGCGTTGCCCGTGTACACCTGTGGGTATAGTATTTTTTACGTGCAAGTGTGTGTTTAGCTTGGATGGAAGAGATGGGAGAAAAGAAGTGCACAGTTGGTAATGTACATCATGTATTTAATAGTTATGAGTTGAGGAGGTGACATTGCTTAAGGGACGTATAGCACATATATATGTTTATAGCAAAACTTTATATACAGCATTATCCACTTGGAGCGTAAATATACAAATGGTGTGGTGAACACGCTACATGGAATTTGTTGTGTGAAAAACATGTTGATTGCAACTGAATACCGCAGCACTTGAGTGTCTGTTGAGCGTCAGTGTCTCTGAAGCATGTGATGTGCGGGCTCTTTGTGTGTGTTTGTTAAAGCCGGGCTTCATTCTGTTTTGCTGTCTGAGCTCTGTGTTTTTATTAAGCGTGCTCTATTTTTTGCACATTAGTTAGCAGTATGTCACCTTGTTTGCACTTTAACACTTTATCCTTGCTCAACCACTTTATATTGACTATTAGATCCCAATCAATAAAGTTAGTTTCTGGCCCGAATTAAAAGTGCCATGATGTCTTTGTTCTATTAGTTGTAACTATCTGAAGTGTGTGATGTGGGAAGTGTGTGTCTGGTGCTTAAGTCCAGGTAATGCAGGTAATTCTCATGTAGTCCGTACCCCCCCCCCCCCAACCATCCCGAATTGAGTAGGTGGATGAAGGCTTGGACGTGACATTTGGTGGTCGCAATATTTTGCGGCATGGCCGTGCTGTTTTAAAGCATGGGTGTGGCCATAACATTTAGGGAAGTGGGTATGTTTTTGGGGCATGGGTGTCAAGTTTGGGGGTGTGTCTGTGATGTTTGCAGGCATGGGCAGGGTGTTTGTGGATGTGATTCTGGGATGTACCTGTGTGTTTGGGGGCTTTGCCATGATGTATGTGGGAAGACTGTAATGTTGTTTTTTTTTTGTTTTTTTTTTTTGGGGGGGGGGGGTGTGACCACAATATCAAGTGGCATGCTCACAACATTTGGGGGCATAGTTGCGTGGCAGTTATCTGTGCCCTCACCACAGCCTAAAATACTGGAAAATATCCATTCAATCCATCAGTGTCATAATGATTTATTTAGAGATGTAGTACTCTAAAGAGATACTTCATCTATATACCGGTATATATATAAAAGTCAATGTATGTATATATGTTCCAGAAAAACTTCCAAATGGCTGGGACAATTTTCATGAGACTTGGTATACTTACAGATGTGTTCAAAATTATTCAACCCCAATCCTGTAGAGGGTTTTAGGGAATTCAGTGTACATTTGTAATTGTTTTCAGAATTAAATCTTACAAGGACTTTTTAAAGAACCAAATGCAACTAAAATGACATTAATTGTTTTTGTAATACAGGATTAAATGGGTTTTTTTGTGATTTCTTCATTGACACAATTATTAAAGACTACCACTCTAAGAACAGAGGTTCATTCAAGTGTTTTCGATCAGGTATTGAAAACAATTGTGGATGTCATCGAGCAGCAATCAAGCATAATAAGCACCAATTAGGTGGATTTAAAATGACTGTGATACTTAGCTCCTTCTAGACATTTACTGTAGTGTGTTTACAAACATGGGGAAGTCAAGAGAATGGTCCAGGAAGACAAGAGAAGTGGTGATTTCTCTTCACAGGAAGGGCAATGGCTATAAGAAGATTGCAAAGATGTTAAACATACCAAGAGACACCATAGGAAGTATCATTCACAAATTCAAGGCAAAGGGAACTGTTGAAATGCTACCTGGTCGTGGCAGAAAGAAGATGCTGACTTCGACTGCTGTGCACTACCTGAAGCGCAAATTGGAGAAAAATCCCCATGTGACTGCTGAGGAACTGAAAAAATATTTGTCAGATGCGGGTACTGAAGTTTCAGCTCAGACAATAAGGCGCACACTGCGTAAGGAAGGCCTCCATGCCAGAACTCCCAGGCGCACCCCCTTGCTGTCTCCAAAGAATAAGAAGAGTCGACTGCAGTATGCCAAAAGTCATGTGGACAAACCACAAAAGTGTTCTGTGGACTGATGAAACAAAATTAGAACTGTTTGGGCCCATGTATCAACGCTATGTTAGGAGGTGGAGGAACAAGGCCTATGAAGAAAAGAACACCTTGCCTACGTTGAAGCATGGCGGGGGGTCAATTGTGCTTTGGGGCTGTTTTGCTTCTGCAGGTACAGAGAAGCTTCAGCATGTGCAAGGTACCATGAATTCTTTTCAGTACCAAAAGATATTGGAAAAAAATGTGATGCAGCCCGTCACAAAACCTGAGGCTTGGGTGACATTGGACCTTTCAAAAGAACAATGATCCCAAGCATACCTCCAAGTCCACTAGAGCATGGTTGCAGATTAAAGGCTGGAACATTTTGGAGTGGCCATCGCAGTCACCAGACTTTAATCCTATTGAGAACCTCTAGTGGGACTTAAACATAGCAGTTGCAGCTGGCAAGCCTAAGAATGTGACTGAACTGGAGGCTTTTACCCATGAAGAATGGGCTAAGATACACGTAGATCGCTGCAAGACACTTGTGCCAAGCTAGGCTTCACGTTTAAAAGCTGTTATAACTGGAAAAGGATGTTGTACTAAGTACTAAGAATGAATGTAACTTGGGGGTTGAATAAAACTGATAATGATGTGAGCACAGAAAAGACATTTGTGGTTATTTCATTATAAATGTTATGTTATTTTTGTCTGACTTACAAGTGTCTCTTTGATTTAATTGTAAACAAGATGACTGAAATGATCAAAATCAATGTCAAACTGGCCAAAACTCTCAATTTCAGTGGGGGTTGAATAATTTTGAACACAACTGTATGTTTAAGGACCTGGAAAAGAGCATAGGCTACTTTACAACTTTTAAAAATGCCTCCGTACTTCCTTTTTTGGACATTTTCTAAGTTAATTAACCTGTGCTGCCATCTGGTGGTCAATCGAGTAATTGTACAGCTTCCAAATGTTACAGATTGTGCAGGACAGTACAGTGCTCTGCTTCATTTTGTTCTGTTGTTGTTAATCAGCGTGCAGAGCACCGCCTCCTCCCGACCCTTGCCTGAACTTGTAGCTCTTCTATGCTGTGATCTCCATAGCAGAGCAGGAGGAAGTAACTTGTGAGAGTCCATGAGGGGGACATTTTTACCCTCTGTCTCACTGCTGTGTACAGGTACTGACAGTGACTGATAAACTTCCTCTATGGGGCTGCCGGTGCCAAAACCTATATGGCAGTGATGGAAAACCTTGTAAGTTCAGATGTTAAATCAGCATGCCTCGGTTGCATTCTCCTACCAAAGCTGGGAGTTGTAGTTTCCAAAACATGGTATTTAAAATGGGGGTAACCTATTCACTATCACACACACCTCTTGTCCAGATGTGTCCCTCCTTTTGCATTTTAAAATGTGAGGTCTAAAAAAATAGGGATCCTGCATTGTCAGGCACTCAAGGTTTACCAGATTTGCAACTCAGCTAACCCACAGTATGTATGTATGTATAATTTTATTCATAAACTGCCACTTGGGTACACAGCACTGTACATTGTAAAATACAGAGTATACAAACAAGGGGATAAGTGCAAGCAATTAGTAAAGTATAGTATAGTATAGTATTTGAGGTTGAATAAAGACATACGTCCATCCAGTTCAACCCATCTAGCAATATCCTCATTTCCTGCCTAACTGTTGATCCAGAAGAAGGCAAAAAAAACCCACCAAATTTATGAAGGGGGAAAAAATTCCTTCCTGACTCCAAGTGGCAATCGGAAATTTCCCTGGATCAACTCTACTTTATGTATCTATACCAGTAACTTGCAACATTCCTTGTTTGCAGAAACTCATCCAGCTTTTTTTTGAAACTGACCAATGAACCTGCCATAACAACGTCCACTGGAAGACGGTTCCATAGCTTTACCGTTCTCACAGTGAAAAACCCTTTCCGAGCTTGAAGCCTAAACCTAATTAGATAAATAAAAATTAAATACAATTTCATACATCGGTTAAGAATACATACATATATATATAATATAATATCATATATAATTATGGATACATTGATAAGTAGGGAAGATAAGTAGGGAGGTGCAGTAGAGTGAAGGGATTTAAAGGTTAAGAAGGGTATGGAATATAATTATTTGGTTGATGGGAAGCCACTCTATGGACTGAAGTATCGGGTTTGCAGGTTCTCTTTTGGAGGAGAGTGAGATGATCCGAGCTGCTGAGTTTAAGATAGACTGGAGAGGAGAGAGATGACAGAGATGATCTTTAGAAAAACCGGGCAATGCCGGGTACTTTGCTAGTCTCTAAATAAATTGTTATGACACAGATGGATTGAAAACCATACTTGGCTCTCTCCATTCTTTTCTGATATGTATCATTTAATGTAAAAGGCTTTAAAGGACAACAATATAAAAAAAAAATAAGATCACCCCCATTACATGTCCATACTTCAAGCAGCTGAAAACAATTACTCACATTTACAACCGTGCTGCCCTCCCTTAGATTGTACACAGAAAAGATGAGGGCTAAAAGCCCGCCTCCTAGATGGCACAGGGCCATGATTAACATAACACTAGTCATTGGCTGGTGGGAATGTCTGTTACAACCTCTCTCTTCCTCCTCTGGCAGTCAAACAAACTTGAAATGGCCTGTTGCTAGGATACAGCCTACATAATCAAGCTGATCAAGGATGGGTGGAGGAGTGCTTTCTCGCTTGCTAGCTTTGAGTGACAGTTAAAGGCAGACAGAATCGTTACGCCCCCTTCACAGCATAGCAAAATGCATTGAAACAATACAGTTATGCTTTAATCTCCAAGGAAAAGAAATCTAGCATTTCAGTTCTATCCAGCAGCTTTCCACAGGGCTTTACCCTGCCTGGACACACCCTGATCCACCCAGACCCCACCCTGGAAAGCAAGCCCATAGCCATGACCACCCCAGAATGTTAGCCACCTATGCCCTAAATGCTTATTGATATAAAACTAACTCACAGGCACAAATGTGTTGAGTACATTGCAAATTTGCAAAGCTTTACTTGTGTGTGGTGGTAATGTATTTTAAAATCTAAATAAATAAAATCTAAATGAATAGGGGGCAGCTCAATTTAAAAACGCTACAGTGATAGTTGGGAAGAATTATGGTTTCTAATAAAAAAACAAACTATTTTTCTAGCGTATTTTTCCAGTTATAAAAGTTTTACACCTATCGGTCTGTCTATCTATCTCTATCTATCTATCTATCTATCTATCTTGGTATTCCAAAGTGTTTGGTAGTATAAATACACAGACACCAGTGAGAGGGGGAGAGATACAAGCCAGGTCTGCTGCAGGAGTGTTTCACAGGAGGTCACTTACAGGAGCCCCCCCCACCCCCAAGCATGTGGTGCTTGCTTGTCTGACATAGAAGCAGCAGCCGCGCCTCCCCCACCCACTATCGGCAGCATGTCTATTTGAAGAGAGGGAGAAAGTGTCTGACACAGCAGCACTCACTATCAGCAGTGTCCGGAAGATATGTCAATAAGCTGTATACTGTAAAGGCTCTGCAGAATGTGTATGAATGTATCCAGTGTCAGCTGGATTTACAAGGGGGCAGGACTAAGGGAGTTGAAACAAAGCAGACAGACATAATTTTACAGTAACATAACTGTACTACCCTGACATTGTACTTTCAGGTTATACAAAGTTGTTTGAGTGAGTATAGTGACACTTTAATAGATAGAACTTCAAGGGATAAATTATCTTCTAGTCTATTATCAGGAAACTTACCCATATTACATAATATTTTACATTTATAGTCTAAGCCAGGGGACATGTTGGCAAAGTAAAAGTACATTAGCTATTTGGGAAAAAAAATAATAATTGCAATGCAACATTTTGACTCGAACATGGTAATTTACTGTTTACATAAGGGGTCCAGGCTAATTACATGGCTAAAAAAACTCTTCATTTGTATATTATGTTGAACAACAGGACAGAGTAAAAACCTTTTTTCAGAGATTTACCCAGAAGAGATTTACCAGAGGCTTCATGGGTCTCTCGGCTGCGTGTAACTATTTATCCCCAGCTATTAGCTGGGGTTAAATAATTTTCTGCGCACAGCCGAGCAGCCTCATGTAAATAAGCTTGTAGCAGCTGCTCAGCCATCAAAACCTAGGGCTTAAAGTCGCAATAACAGATCATAAATTTGTTCTAATTCAGCTAAAGCCATAATGCAGCTCCACAGCGCAGCCCTGTAAATCCTTCTATTCATGCTTTAGCATGTTTTAATTTCTAAACATTTATATAATCAGATCTGTTTGGTGACAGTTGCCACATATGACAAAGGAACTATAGAGTTTATACAACAACAGATCTGATGATAAAAATTTTAAGACATTAAACTGGCAGACCTCTATAGATCTTTTGAGGCTGTAGGCAAGATCAGTGTCGTTGTCTGTGGCAGCTAGGTGGCTCTGGGTAAACACACCCTCTAAGAATAATTTCTACCAGCTTCGTTTTGATGGCAAGATGTTGTGTGGTGAGATCCTATCAAATTTACAGGGAGATTCAATAAAAGTTCTAATTGTTTAAAATGGTGCTACTTTTGCCCCAACCGATTAGATCTTATTTAACATTTGTAAGCTTACATCTGATTGGTTGGGGCAAAGCTAGCACCATTTTAAACGATAAGAATTTTTATTGAATAACCCTGATTATTTCCAAGATTTTGGAAGGGTAGAGTTTTTTTACTGCCACAAGAAAGAACGCAGAGATTTTAACCTATCTTTGATAGAGACATGTCCTTTTGTGCAGTCAGAACATATAAACCAGGAAATGAGAGCTCTTTGCTTCTAATATTTAAAGCAGGAAGTCGAATAGAAGCTGGAAACTGAAGTAAATCCTAGTTTTCTGGGCATGCCACACAAGCACACAGGGAGTAGCCAGCCCAGGTCGTGAAAGTTGAGGAAGGTTGGCGAATTTCTCATAGAGCTGGACCAGAGACTTTCGAGATGCCTGGGTTCTCAGCGTGGTCTCCCAGGGATTACCGATTGAGTTCTGGAATTTACCTCAAAAAGACCACATTGTAATTGTAAATCTTCCTTAAGACGAGAAGAATAGTTATGGATTATGTTTTTTAGTTAAGCAAGGCTGCAATAGTACAAGTTCCTACTCCAGAGAGAAATCAAGGTTTTTAGTGAAGAAAGCATTGGGTGCTTCAAGGCCAGTGTTAGATCTGAGGGTTCTTAATACACAGAAGAGATTCAAGATGGAATGATTATTGACAATAATGCAAGTGGTGTAAAAAGGAGTATGGTTAACAAGCATATCTGCATGTCCCTATTCATCTCAAGCACAGAAGATTTCTCAGGTTTACAGTGGAAGATCAACAAGTTCAGTTTACATGCCTTACGTTTGAACTTTTCTAGCCTCCCAGAAGTTTCACCAAGGTCTTAAAGGAATAGTTAACTCCCAAAGTGAACTTTACCTTTAATGTATTGATTAAAGCCTGGGAGGTTAAGGAGCTATGCCTTACCTCTAGTTCTTCAATCAATAGCTCCGGATCCAGGAACGAATGTAGAAGAAACTTACCTTTTGCGCGATCCACGACGGCCACAGTGAAATCTCCCAACCACTGCCTTGTTCTGTACAGCTATACCACGCATTATCGCGCATGAAAACCAATAGATCCAATTTGTGCTTGCCAAAAAAATACACATGGAGGTAGATAGGGATCCCCCTCTCTATCTCATATTAATAAGATTATGAACATTGATAGATATTATGCATTTGAAAAAACTTATATGCTATGGCACTATAGTGGGTATGCCTTGTAAAGTATGAAACAAAGTCAAATGAGTATGGTTTATTGACTAAAGTTTTCTTATTCTTTTTGATCTTGATTTTATTACTAATTAAATTTATGTTTTGGTCATTGCAAACAATTATTTTTTTTTTATTCCACTGTGTTCTTTACCTAGCTTAAGAGACAAACAGTAATAGTATCTCACTGATTGGATTGTCTTCCTATCGTGTTCTGATCCTGCCAATATGCAGCCAGTATTTTGATAGCTGTTTGTTTAGAATCCGTACTTGCCATTGCACAAATATTATAATTCTATGTTAAACGATTTACACACAATCTATTAGAACTTTTTGGAAACAGGTCTGTCTATTTGGACTTTTACCCAACAACAGTGTTTATTAACATACCACAGTGTACTATAATAGACAATTTTTACACAATTTATATAAGCTACCCGGCAGACGCAATAAACTTCTACTTGAACATGAATGCAGAAATTCATGGACAGATTTGTCCTAAAAGAACCATTATGTGCTCTTGACAAACACTAACATTTGTAAGGCCCCCAATCACTTCAACCTTGAATGTGAAATTGTAAACCTATTTTAACATTGATCTGTAAACCATGTGAATAGATGATGCCTTTCATTCCATGGAAGGAAAATAATAGGATTGGAGTTTAGTGCAGTAATTGTTAGTGACACAACAAATGGTTGTTCAGAAAAGGCAAGGTCATTTTCTACTTAATGAGTAGACTATTGTACATTCAGTAGAGTCTTCTGTGAGGTCAGGCACAAAGATTGGTCAAATCAAAGTTGCTTTTTATATTTTTATTCAAGAATTTGCAATTTAAAGTTTTAAGCTATAATGAAAATCAGTGTATAAGGAATGTAAATTAACTAAACACTGGGATTTTTATTTTGTTTATTTACAGATAAGAGGAATGAGTGCATCAATGTGATATAGTAATGAAAATGTGTTAATATGCTCTGTTCAGCTATTTTAGCAAATATTATTATTATTATTATTATTATTTAATAAAGCACCAAAAGATATCCTTTGGAGTCTTCTTATTCTGGAAACACCTGCATACCATTTTTTCCATTTATACTGAATTTAGGTGTTTGGGACAGTGCACAGCAGGACCCAGCAGCTAGAGGTGTTTCGGACACTACTCATTGTTTATTATTATTTTTTTTTAAATTCGTTTTATTTTCTCAGCTCAATTTTAATATATCTCATTACAAACGTATTGCAGTAGCATTTTGTATTACATACACTATTACAACATACAATACATTCTCATACAGTACACCTAGATAGTATATATAAACATTTCAGGTATAAATGGTATCCGCCATATTATCCTTGCAGTTTCTGGCTCATGTTTTATGTTATGTTCTAGACTGTTAACAACACATAGCGACATGAGTTATTCATTTTAGCCGTCATTTAATTTGCTAATATATTAATAACCGTAGAGAAAAAACAAGAGAGAAGGGGGGGAGAAAGAAGAGAGAGAAGAAAGAGAAAAGAAAAAGGAAAGAAAGAGAGGGAAAAAAAAAAAGGGGGGGGGAATAAACAAAGTCAAAAGGAAACTTTCTCTGTTATTATTACTATGCTAAGTATATCTTACATTTTTATCCGCATATAAGTTATTTTCATTCAAACTTTACTTTCATATTTGAGGACAGACGGACAGGCACCGCCCAGGCATGCCCCCACCCCAGACCCCAGGTGCAGAGATAGAGGAGGAAAGGGGTGTATCAATTTTCCCTATTAGAGTGACCCCTCATTAATATTGCAAGGTGGCAGGGGAGGAGTGCCAGATTTCCCAGATTTTGTTGTATTTTGCGGGGCTGCGTCTATGATTATATATAATTTTCTGGTAGGGTATGTCTTTGTTGACCAGGTCAAGCCATTGTTGCACTGTGGGCACTTCCGGTGCCATCCACTTGATTGTAATATTTTTCCTAGCATAAAAAAGTATTTGGCTGAGCAATATAGCTTGGTATTTAGGCCATGTTTCTTCGTCTATACACCCTAGCACACAAAATTCCGGTCGTTGCTCTATACTTATGTTCAGGCGTTGGTTTTGTTTATTATTATTTAATGCACCTGACAACAAATTTTACAATTTACATACAGTTTACATATTGCAAGTCTCCCACAGTGACTGCTAGACTGACAGTAGCATTAACGTCTTTATCAAGGGCCATCTAAAACTGTACTTAAGACTAAATTGGGTATGAAGCCTTGGTGGAACTTGTAAGACTGTAACACTTCTAAGGGAATTTACAGAGAGCTGAAACTAAGTAAAGTGACCCCCCATAAGCTGTACCCCCCTAACCCCTGGGGGTATAGCTGGCAAATTTGGTAATAATCTTGGTGCGTTTACCGCTCCTATCCTGACATGCCCCCTCCTTGTGGCCAAATATTCATTTGTATAAACTGTTAGGTAGGGCTCATAAGTAGTCTAAAAATGTTGGAGTAGATGGACATGTCTCTTTATTCAACCTCCAATATTATTTTACTATAATGTGCTTCCCATTGGTTGAAACTTTGCTTGTGGAATGACAGGGCCAGACATAGACAAGCCTACACTTGAATGAGTGTCTTCATATTTACTTTTGTGTTTATATTTAGTTCTTTTTGTAGATTAAACTTATTTAGTTATTTAACAACATATATAGAGAGAGAGGACCCATGCATACTGTGTATCCAGTATTATTAATTAAATGTTTCAACACTTGAATGAGTGTATTCATCAAGAAAAAAAAGCTATATAGGTTGTTTTTTATCCTGATGAAGACGCTCATTAAAGTGTGGAAACGCTGAATAAATAATAATACTGAATACACAGTGTGTCTGGGTCCTCTCTATGCATGTGTTGTTAAGAACTAAATATGTTTCATCTCCAAGAAGTATCTGGAAGAAAAAAATCGTATATCTGTTATTGAAGATGTTCAATAAATTTCTCCTTTTTATTTTAGTTTTAATAAGTTCAGTGAAAAAAATGTTTTTTTAATTTGTTATATTTTACATACTGGAGTATGATTAGTGGAATGATGTAGGAATGCCATTGACACATAGAAAGGTATAAATAACAGGTCTGCAGTTGTACATTTTGTGCAGTTGTATATTTTGTAACTGTATATAATTTTTTATTTTATTTATTGGATTTTTATTTTTTTAACAGGAACTATGGGAAATTTCTGCTGAACAACTTACATGATGCCACAATATTTTGAAGATTAACAGTGTTAAGCATGGGAATGGTGAATTGGCTACAGATAAGGTTTATATAAAATAACTACATATTACAATTTAGTAGGAATTCTGGTTTGTTTAAAAATGATTTTTACTTTAAGGGCATGTTCACCATTAAAGCAAAAAACTGGTAACTTGTCAGTTTATCTGCCCACAAACCCCACCTGCTATTTTTACCACTTTATTACATGCATTTAAATATTTAGATATTTAAGACTTATTATAAGACTGAGCATGTGCAGAGGCGAGGGGGGTCTCGCAACTGCTGCAATGTATGTACCAAGCCAATAACGGCTCTTCAAGACAGAATCTTTAACGCCAGAAGATAGCTGGCATTAACAATTCGAAATGGGTAAACCCCATTCCCTATGCACTGAGAGCCACTGTTGGCTCAATTCATTTAATAAAGTGCTAAAAATATCAGTTGGGGTTGGGGGTAGGTAACTGACAGGTTGGTTTTTTTTAAGGCAGAAGAAACAAAGATTAGACTTGATGCCAAGTTGCCTCCAGTATCTGTTTGATAACTTTGTCTGAGTTTCCTGATTTCTAGACTGTGTTTAGTTATTATTATTTATCTTGGTCAGTTCAATATCATAGACTTGTGCTAATTTCTTTGAGTATTATTTACAATGTTTTAAAAAGCTAATTTCGCCTAAATATCCAAAATATGGCTAATGTGCTACTATTCTTTATTTTTCTGTGACTTCTTTCTGCAGCATTGACATTTCCTGCCTACAGCTATTGGCCTTCTCCATGCTGACATCAGCATGGTCAATTTATTGGTTCAGGCAAATCCAAGTCAAATTTTGGAAATAATAAATATTGGGGGTGATTTACCTAGAGCTGCAGCCACTTTGTTTTTCTTTAAAGGGCATTTTATATTTGTGTTCAGCAACCCCCCAAACCCCAGTTTCACATTGTTTAAACGTTCCAAAGGTGCCCCTGAAAGGACTTACCTGATCCAGTCCTTCGCCGCTCTGCCGCACTACGCTATCTGCTTCCTGGTCATGGCTGTCAGTCAGAGGCACAACGGTGACATCATGCCAAATTACCTGACAGCCGTGACAAAGAAGAGCCTCACTGCTGCTGTTCTTTAAGTTACCATTAAATGTACATAATGAGTTTGTTAATCTTTATATGATTCACAGACTTTAAAGGGCATCTATAGTGAAAAAAACACATTGCCCCTTTGCAAAGTTAAATTCATGTACTCTGTGCTGCCTTAATCCTATCTCTGTCAGTGACTTTGTTTAACCATGGTGTCAGATCTCTGTGCAGCACTCCCCCCTTCCCCCTCCCCTCTGTTACCTCCTCCATGTCTCAACTCCGGCTAACCGACAAGCTTATCATGTACAGTAGGAGTTAAAAGTTCAACATCCTGAAAAACCCACCCACGCAAAGTGGCCAATAGAAAGCAAGCTGTCCTGGAGACATGGAAGAAAGAGATCAGTACAGTTTACGATCCTTCACTTTGTGACCCATCATCAATCAGTGAAAGCTATTAAGAAGGGGGGTGCAGCTGTTAGATATAAGTGCAGCCTTATATCTAACATCAAAGCTACCTCTCTCTCTCCCCAGATAATTCTGTTATCTCTATGTTTATTACAGAGCAGGGAGGGGGGTTCACGTCACAGGGATTTGATTGACAGTCCAAGTAGGAGTGGAGGAATGCAATCACATATTTTTCTAACTGGTGTATCTCAGGACAGAGAGGGAATCTGAAATAAGTGATGACACTCTGGGGGTTGTGGGGAATTCTAGAACACATGGAAGGAAAGAAAAAAAGTTCATTTTCCCACTATAGATGCCCTTTAAGGCCAAAAAGGTCTACAGCCTTTAAGCTAGAAAAATATGTTGAAATCCTTACATACTAGGTTGTGTTAAGAACATTAATATTTGTCTTCCAGGGTAAACTATTAATTTATCTGTAAAAGAATGTTTTGTGGTTTTGTGCCTTCTTGGCACTAAATCAATATTTCTCAGGTATTTGTTTTATGTCATTTATCCTGGCACATAATTAGTTTTGGAAGTAAATAAGAGAAAGTGATAATAAATTGCTAGTGTGAGGATATGCCATTTTATCATTGTACTTCCTTCTAAGAGATGCTGTAGACAAATTTACCTGCAAAATACAACAGATGTATTTAACATATGGCTTTCTCGTGCTTTGTTGGAATTTACATAATTATTCTGGACTAATGTTTAAAATATTTATTAAATGTTCCACTATGATTAGTGGACCTCCACAGATGTGCTTTTCTTATATTGCAATACCTTTCTTTGCAGGGCTTTCTTTGATAATTACTGGTGGCAATCTCCTAACCTAACCATGTAAAGCTGTGAAACAATATAATTCGAATTTGTTTGTATTTCCTTATTATAAAGACCAGCATTTGTGTGTGATTTTAACTATATTAAATTATATTTGGATGCTTTTATGAAATGTCTGCGTGTTTCTTTTGTTCCTTAACTATATTTTTAAATTGTGTCATGCTAAAATTTCTTTAAGTAAGCTTTAATACCTCTATAAGTAATCAGTTCTTATAGAAAATAAATGTCTACTCATTAGTAAATAGACTAGGAGATTTGAACGTGTGACTTCTTGGGCTGTATGTTCCAAAAAATATGGCAATTACATGGTGCGCCAAAGGAAACTCAACAACAAATACATTTAAAAACTTTTTTACCATATTTATAAACCAAATTTGTTTGATGCGGCAGTGACATGCCTTATTCTTTAAGTTGAAGAGCAGACATTGGAAATTTGAAAATCTGAGAAATTGCAAATTCAATAATTGGCGATTATGTTACAGTAAATTATCAAAAATAATCGGTTAGCCTGACTCCAGAGCAGGAGTGGTTAAATTTACAAGGCAAATTTAATTAGAAGACATACCGGGAGATTCAGAGTTATTGAATTAAGATCACAGATACTGTATGCCTTAAGACTGGAAGAAAAGAAGCTTAGTCTTCAAATTCTGAAGGGTTTTTCACTGTGAGAATGGTAAAACTATGGAACTTCTTCTATTGAAAGTGGTAATGGCAGGTTCATTGGATAGTTTAAAGGAACACTAAATCCATAAATATTACTATTTGCCATCCTTTTCTATTATTTACAGGGAGGTGAGAATAAGCGTTCTCACCTCCCTGTGAATAATAGAAACGAATGTCAAATAGTTATATTTATGGATTATGGGAAGTTTAGTGTCCCTTTAAAAAAAAAAAAAGCTGGATGAGTTTCTAAACACAAGGAATGTTGCAGGCTACTGTTAATGATACATACAGTTGATCCAGGCATATTCCCGATTTCCATATGGAGTGAGGAAGGAATTTTTCACCTTAATGTTTTTTTTGTTGTTTTTATTTGCCTTCCTCTGGATCAACTGTTAGGCAGGAAATGTGGGTATTGTTGATTAGGTTGGACTGGATGGACGCGTGTTTTTATTCACCATTAAATACTACAGTTAAGTAACTGTAGAAATGAAGCAGATACCAGGGAAATAAGAAAATGCTGTGTCAAATCACCTTTGATTTACTGTCAATCTCATTCCTGTAAATAGCCAAATTGCTGTTCTTTCTATTGCTTCTTGTTCTTTATATTCTTCTTACCTTTTATTCTTACGCTTTTTTGTATCTCCTCTCACAGTTTTCAAGCTGGAGACACAAAATTCAGTAGAGACATGCAGCACATATAGTAGAAGATTGCTATTACCTAGCTAAAGAATCTGCGGACAATTTGAGGTTTCATGGTCATGCGATCAAAACAGTTAATTTTATGGTCATAAACCCAAACACTGATACAGCCAACTGCCACACAGACACAAGTACAATCCCCTACTGACCTACCCTTCCATTCCCGTGGCAGCCATATTTAAAGGAAATACAAATTTTGACCAATCATCAAAAAAGTTTTATGTTTTACCCCCAAACCTGACACTGGTACACCCACCTACTGACCTACCCTTCCATTCCTGTGGCAGCCATACTTAAAGGGTAACTTTATTAAAAAAACATCATTGCTGTTAAACAAACTTAAAGGAAGCAAGCAGTGCCAGGCGGCCACAGCCAGAGCCAGCATGGTATTGTCTTGTATTAAGAGAGGTATGGATTCAAGGGAGGAAATTGTTATTCTCCCTCTTTACAAAGCATTGGCAAGGCCTCATTTGGAATATGCAGTGCAATTTTGGAATCCTGTGTACAAAAATGATATCTTTGAAATGGAAAGGGTTCAGAGAAGGGCAACTAAATTAATAAGGGAATTGGGGGAGCATGAATATGAAGAGAGACTGTATAAGTTACAGTTTTGTACGCTGGAAAAAAGGCGCTTGCGTGGGGATATGATTACTGTGTATGAATACATTAACGGGCCATACAATAAACTATCTGTGGCATTGTTCACCAATAGAGCATGTCAGAGGACATGTGGACATCCCTTAAGACTTGAAGAAAAAAGGTTTAGGCTTCAAGTTCGGAAAGGGTTTTTCAGAGCCAGCCTAAGGTTTAATAGCACCCTGTGCAAGATTTGTTACTGGCGCCAAGCACCCCCTTTAAAATACTCCCTGGACACACACAATACACTGCTGAATGCTGCTTGCAGTGCATGCTTGTATATACAGTGCGTACATCATTACTTAACACATAACACACTAAATACACAGACAGACAAGCACACATACATCTTAAGTAAGGCTTACATGTGTTGGGGCTTTGTCTTTGGGGTGGTGCTGATACCAACATTTGATCTGCAGGATCATAACTGGGGGGCTGTGGCACTCATGCATAACTTTGGCCTACAGATCCATGACCTAATACTCCTGGCCGGCGCCCCCCTGGTAATGCAACCTATGCGGCCGCACAGGTCGCCCACATCAAAGGCCGGCCCTGAGGTTTTTCACTGTGAGAAGGGTAAAACTATGGAGCTGTCTTCCAGCGGACGTTGTTATGGCAGGTTCATTGGTCAGTTTAAAAAAAAATCTGGATGAGTTTCTGCAAACAAGGAATGTTGCAAGTTGAAAAAAGGTTTAGGCTTCAAGCTCGGAAAGGGTTTTTCACTGTGAGAACGGTAAGGCTATGGAACTGTCTTCCAGTGGATGTTGTAATGGCAGGTTCATTGGTCAGTTTAAAAAAAAAAGCTGGATGAGTTTCTGCAAACAAGGAATGTTGCAAGTTACTGGTATTGATACATAAAGTAGAGTTGATCCAGGGAAATTCCCGATTGCCACTTGGAGTCAGGAAGGAATTTTTTCCCCCTTCATAAATTTGGTGGGTTTTTTTTGCCTTCCTCTGGATCAACAGTTAGGCAGGAAATGAGGATATTGCTAGATGGGTTGGACTGGATGGACGTATGTCTTTATTCAACCTCAAATACTATACTATACTGGTATTGATACATAAAGTAGAGTTGATCCAGGGAAATTTCCGATTGCCACTTTCCGATTTTTTCCCTTCATAAATTTGGTGGGTTTTTTGCCTTCCTCTGGATCAACAGTTAGGCAGGAAATGAGAATATTGCTAGATGGGTTGGACTTGATGGACGTATGTCTCTATTCAACCTCAAATACTACTGTATACTATACTATTTTCCATATATTGTCTTTCTTTCTAAATAAGCAAGCCATTGTCATAGAAGGTCATAAGAACTTCCCTTGATTATGCATGTATCCCCTTTGCAATTATTATTACTAGAACCCCTTGTGACCATAGCTTTTCTCAAACTAATAGCTGGGAAAAAAACAACAACAAAAAAACTACATAGCATTCACTAGAGGGATGTTACTGAAAAACAAATTATCTATTTTCACAAGACACATTTGCATATTAAGGTGGGATAATTATTCCAATTAGAAACCGCAAATCAATAAGCAATGCTTTAGTTTTGCTTTATGACATTCTAATTCTATTTAATTCTTTTTAACTTTGAGCCCATTTGACTGCTCTATATTATCAACAAAACTTAAAGGGAATGTCCACCCCTCTATACAAAAACAGTTACCTGCTTCAAAAGCAGGACTTCGTTACGTTGAAAATGAGCAATTCCGCTCCCAGACACAGTTGTTTTACTTACAAGCTCCTCGCTCCACCGCTGCTTCCGGTCTGCTCACTCAGTCTCCACTGCGGCTGCGCAAGAACAGAAAAAGAACACAGCAGCCGCAGTGGAGACTGAGTGAGTGTGCAGGGGTGTACGTATCACCATAGCAACCATAGCGATTGCTATGGGGCCCAGAGCCAAAGGGGGCCCTACCCCAATAGACATGTCCACCCTCCTAAGAAAAAATTTACCTCACGCAGTTCAGTCCCACAAAACCCCTTTTCGTTTTACTTAAACCTTTCAAAGAGACTTCCAGGCTCAGATATTCTACTTACAAAAACATGGCTTCTCTCTTCCGTGATAATGACATTACGACCAATGGCTGATGCCCGTTACAGAGCAAGACTTCTCTGCTACTGTGCATGCTCATAACCATCCAGCTCGCAACAGCATCAGATGACGAGTGTCCACGCCAGCGAGAGATCGTGGGTTTTTAAGTAAAATATCTGAGCCTGGAAGTCTCTTTGAAAGGTAAACGTAAAACAAAAACATTTTGTTTTTGGCTTTGTGGCGCTGAACTATATGACATAAAAATTTTGTGGGGCTGAACTATATGACATAAAAATTCTTAGGAGGTTGAACATGCCTTTGTAAAAATGTGCCCAGGTTGTTTTTTTTTTGTGGGTTAAGGGGCCCCATCTAAAATCTTGCTATGGGGCCCTGCGATTTCTAGCTACGCCACTGGCTACGTGAATGGCAGTCAGTGATTGGCCGTGATGTCACTGTCACGGGCGACTCTGACTACCTTACCCGCAAGTGGAGTGCCGCGGCGGTGGAGCGAGGAGGAGCATGTGAGTATAATAACTCTGTCTGGGAGTGGAATTGCTCAATTTCAACTTAATGAAGTCCTGCTTTTGGGGTTTTTTGAAGCAGGTAACAGTTTTTGGGATGGACATTCCCTTTAAATGCAGATTTTTCAGTAGATAGTTCTGGCATCAATCCAGCAATATATCTTTGAGATGAAGATATCCGTTTAAGTATCATGAAGAAAACTATAACCTGCACTGCACTGATTGTTTAAATAAATATGTTTACAATGGTTCCATATAAAGTGAGCAGTGTTATAGAATGTGCAATATCAGATTAAAAAATAACTATAGGCATTTAACTAGATTTTATTCAGAATAACTTTTTGCTGCTAAGGCCATTTTTCAAATGTAACATTTCACTGAAATGTGTGTTAATCTTAGAATAAACTAGATTCACATCTTTAAAGGCCAAGCTCCTTAAACATTGCAAGAAACTTTCCTGGCAACTCTATCTTGGAAGGAAAGACAAGACAGAATAGAAATTAATAGAAATGAATTTTTTCAGTTATGAACAAGAAGTCCTGCTCTATGTCCATGCATTCTATTAATCAAGTTTTTCCTTATTGTAATGGTAAATTTTATCCAAATTCACATTTTAAAATTATTTCCAATGTTCTAATTATTAAAAGGTGTTAAAATGCTGCAGATTAAATCCATATTAGCGTTTGATGCACGGGTTACGCAATAATCACCCGCACATCCGACGCTCGCAATTCAATATTGTGTTTGCGCTAGTTTTAGCACAGGATTTTAATGCCAGCGAATAGCGATTCGCAAACGCGATATTGAATAGTGAAAGGAGCATTTACCCAGAGCGATAGCGGCTTTGGGTAAATGAGCCTGACTTAGTGTTCAATCCTGCCTTATTCAATAAACAGCACTGGGGAGCCAGGGCAGTGTCTTACAGTCTGTCCCCCTACCCTTTCAATACAAAATATGGGTATGTCTATTTATTTAAAGGGCACGTTCAGCAATATAAACAAAAATAAACTATATGTTTAACACCCTTCACAAACCCCATTTTTATTATACTTACCTTCCCCAAAGATGCCTCTGGGAAACACTTATATTTAGAACAAGAAAGAGTTTAAAGGGAAACTATAGTGCGTATAAAGTTTTTTTTAAAAACAGTTAAAATAAAAAGTACCTGAGGCAGGGAGGGGTAGGATTGGTGCTTTTTACCTCCCAATATAATTTCTATGAGGAATCTTTCTGTATGCTTCAGCACTATCTTTAATATAGAATGGCCCAGGGCCATAACCTGGCAGAGGAAAACTCTATGTGCTGTAGCTTCTCAACAAAACAATATTGGGAGGAAGGAATAATCAATCCTATCTCCTTGCCCGAGGTGCTTTTCATTTTAAAAAAGTTAATTTTTACAGTATAGTTTTCCTTTAAACAAAAGACAGTTTAGCATGGATAGATTTGTTGAAGGCACGCAATGTGTATCCTGACGCATGTATGGGAAATTTGGAGCAGCTGTTTCAAGGGACCTTTGTACAGTATGTGTCAGATGTGAGTAGGTTACATGGTAACATAGTATTGAGGTTGAGTAAAGATATCCATCTAGTCCAACCTTTTCTCCCTCCTTTTTTAACCTACCTGACTCTGAACAGCAATTGGAAAGTATCCCTGGATCAACCAGAATTACAGTATATGTCTTAATATCAGTAATACTCAATATTTGCCAATTTAGAATCTGAAGTACAGAATCTAAAAAGGAAACTTGCAGCATTGCAGGGCTTGGCAAATTAAATTGGAGGGGGGAAATAGGCAGATAAGGTGGGGAAGGAGGATAGATTTGTAAGGGTCACCTGGGGACATAGGGGACAGAAGTGTAGGGCCGATTATGCACAAAAGATCACAAAAGATTTGCTATGGAGAATCGAAGGACAACAGCTTTAAAGTAGAATTTATGAAGCGGGATGATCCCTTGATCACCCTGGGGACCACCATCTCTAATACATTGGAGGGAGAACTGAAGGCCAGGAAGGATAGGCAGGTGGTAGGGGACTCCATTATTAGAAAGGTAGATGTGGTAATCTGCCACTAAGACCCTATATGCCAAACAGTGTGTTGCCTGCCTAGTGCTAGGGTTCAGCATGTTGTGGATTGTGTAGACAGAATATTTGGTGGGGCTGGGAGTGACCTGGCGGTCTTGGTTCACATTGGTGCCAATGATAAAGTTAGAGGAGGAGGAGAGGTCTTAAAACTGATTTCCCAGAGGTAGGGGCCAAGTTAAAAGTAAGTCCCTCAGGGGTTGCATTTTCAGAAATACTACTGCAGCCATGTGCTATGCTAGGGAGGCAACGGGAGCTTAGGAGTATTAATGCATGGCTAAGGGTTTGGTCTAAGGAGATGGTATTTGGGTTTTAAGAGAACTAGGCTGAATTTGCTATCGGCTACAGGCTCAATAAAGACATACGTCCAACCCATCTAGCAATACCCTCATTGCCTGCCTAACAGTTGATCCAGAGGAAGGCAAAAAAAAAAAAAACACCAAAAAAATCCTTCCTGATTCCAAGTGGCAATTGGAAATATCCCTGGATCAACTCTACTTTATGTATCAATACCAGTAACTTTCAACATTCCTTGTTTGCAGAAACTCATCCAGCTTTTTTTGAAACTGTCCAATGAACCTGTCATCACAAAAACCACTGGAAGACAGTTCCATTGCTTTACCTTTCTCACAGTGAAAAACCCTTTCTGAACTTGAAGCCTAACCTTCTTTTCTTCAAGTCTTAAGGGATGTCCACGTGTCCTCTGACTTGCTCTATTGGTGAACAATGCCCCAGATTGTTTATTGTATAGCCCGTTAATGTATTTATGCACAAGCTCCTTTTCTCTAGCGTACATAGTTGTAACTTATCCAATCTGTCTTTATATTCAAGCTCCCTTTTGCATATTCCAAATGAGGCCTTACCAATGCTTTGTAAAGAGGGAGAATAACATTCTTCTCCCTTGAATCCATACCTCTCTTTATAGACAATACCATGCTGGCTCTGGTTGTTGCTGCCTGGCACTGCTTGCTACATTTAAGTTTGGTATCCACCAAAACTCCAAGATCCCTTTCCAACAGGGATTCACCTAACACAGAGCCATTTAGAGTATAAGCAGCGCAAGGATTTTAAAGTCCAAAATGCATCACCATTGATTCTCATCTGCCACTTAGTAGCCCAGTGTGACAATCTATTTAGATCCACCTGTAACAATTGCACATCCTCTGAAGCTTTTAATGGTCAACAAAGTTTTGTGTAATCAGCAAACACAGAAACCTTGCTGACAATATCCTTTTCCAAATCATTAATACATAGATTAAATAGAAGTGGCCCCAACACAGAACCCTGTGGCACCCCACTTAGCACTTTAGTCCATCCTGATGAAGCCCCATTAACAACTACGCTCTGCATCCTATTCATCAAAAATTTTCTATCCATGTACAAACATGTAACCCCAGACCAAAAGACCTTAGCTTATACATTAGTTGCCTATGAAGGACTGTATCAAAAGCCTTTGCAAAATCCAAGTATAATATATTCAAAGCTATGCCAGAGTCTAAATTCTACTTACTTCCCCATAAAAGCCAAGCAAGTTAGTTTGACAAGATCTATTCCCCCTAAATCCATGCTGGATACTACTCATAATGTCAGTCTTTGAAACATACTTTAGAATATGTTCCTTTATTAAACTTTCCAGTATCTTTCCGACCACTGAAGTTAAACTTACAGGCCTGTAATTACCTGGCTGTGAACCGATACGATTTTTGAAGGTATATAAGATCAGCTTTTTTCCAATCTAGAGGCACACACCCGGACCTGAGTAAATCTGCAAAAATAAGAAACAATGGCCTAGATAAAACTGAACTTAGCTCCCTAGGGACCCGAGGATGTAACATAGTAACATAGTATTAGAGGTTGAATAAAGACTTACGTCCATCTAGTCCAACCTTTATAGCCTACCCAAAATGTCCACCTAACAGTTACATAGTAACATATTATTGAAGGCTGTATAAAGACATACATTCATCTATTCAACCTTTATACCCTACTCGTTAACCCGACCTAACAGTTGATCCAGAGAAAGGCAAAGAAAAACAGCTGAACAGGGTGGAAAGTTGGGTTTGGTCTTGCTATGTTCAGCTGTCTGTATTTCATTTTCTATTCTTTTTTTTAGCTTATTATTAAAGCTTTTATAATTCACATTTCTTTCCACATAATTTCCACATAATTCACATAATTCTCTTTCCTCTGATATAAATTTATTAAAAGCCCTTTTCTTTCTTTCCATTTCTTTTTTTACTTGAGCATTAAGCCAAAAGGTAATTACCGGTTTACCTTTTCCTAAAGGTATAAATAGGTTTATTCAATATTAGTTAGTGGGACCCCTTCTTTGGTCCAGCTGCACGGTACCAAAAGACACCCGCGCAGCCATTACAACAAATTCTATTTAATGCCTGCTATTAGCAGTACATGCACTAAGCCCATACTAAATCTGGAAAGGCAGAATTACCCAGAGTGATTTCAGCTCTGGGTAAATCTTAAGACAGTGGAAATCTTCAATTCTGCAGGATCCTCCAATTATAAGAATAATATATATGGGCAGGGGGAATCCCTATAGGGTTTAAAGAGGGTGGTCCTATTGACCTATTGGCCTACAATCTAGGTAACCAATGTCTAACTTTTATTATAGATAGAATGACAGTTGGGAAATACTAGGACTGTCCTTAGTGTGTAAAATGTACATTTTAAATAGTATAAGCCTGTAACATTAACTCTGTGTGTGATTCACCAATAACCCTTCTTATTTTATAAATGAGAGCAGTAGGGTTTTTGAGTGCCAGGCTGTTCCAATCATTATACATACACCTAAACCATAATAGTTTAAATGGGACAGACCCTAAAGGGTCTTTTAGAACCTCCAGCTTTTGTTATTGGGGGTTAGGTGACCGGAGGGATCCTGGGAAAGGCTGGGCATTAAATGGGTCTGGTCAGGGCTTCAGTAGGCTCCATCCTGTTCCCAGACCCGGTTAGGAGGTATGTAGCGTCAGGTCCGTTTTTAGGCATAGGCCACCTAGACAAAGAACTAAGGAACCTATGTTGATTCTTCTCCCTAGCATGTCCCTGTCAGCTTTTACTTTCATGTATTTTATCCGGTCCAGGAGATTTATTAATATTAACCTTATTTAGTTCTTTCTGTACCATATCCTCGTTTAACCAAAGTGCACTTGAATCTTTTATACCATTATTGCTACTATACTCTATGATATCTGTACTTGGATCTTCTATAGTGTATACAGAGGGAAAAAAGTTATTCAAGACATTTGCTTTATCTCCATCCTCCGTAACTAATTAAATCCTTTAGGAATAATGATGCTTTGTTCTGCTATCCTAACTTCATTATTAACTTTAGCTTAGCTTGATTGCTTTCTTATACTTCTTTTTACCGATACCATGACTTTAACGATCGGTATCGTAAATTTACGATCGTTAAACCAATCGGAGATTTTACGATAACGAAATCCATAGAATACGATCCCCATAGAATACCATTATGGTAGTTTACTACCGCACGGTATTCTACGATCGAACATTCATTACTAAACAAACGTTCAATCGTAAATGTACGATCACAATTGTACATTTACGACCGCAATCTTAAATTAACTAACCCGCAGTATCACTACCACAGGTTTATAAATATGGCCACTTGTTACAGTTTTTATAATCCCTAAAGGCCTTTCCTTTCCCCCTGACTTAAAGGATTTAAATGGCTTTTTCTTCCTTTCCATTTCCCTCTTTACATCAGAATTCAGCCACATGGGCGCGGATTTATTTTTTTTTACATTTATTTCCCAAGGGTATAAATTTAGATGTGAACTGGCTTAAAATACCCTTGAATTTATTTCACTTTTGTTCAGTACCATTACCTGATTATACTTTATCCCAGTTGACATGCTGAAGAGCTAATTTTAACCTGGGAAAATTTGCTTTCCCGAAATTAAAAGTCTTTGTTAACTTAGCGCACTTTTCCTTTCGATAACATAATCCAAACGACACTATTTCATGGTCACTATTCCCTAAGCATCCAGTTACCTTAATATCTATAATGCGCTCCACGATGTTAGATATTACCAGATCCAACAGAACTCCTTTTCTAGTAGGAACCACCTACTAGAAAACCACCTGTGAGAGAAAATTATCCTGCAGCAAATTCAGGAACTCATCGCCTTTTTCTGTGATGGCAGTTCCACCACACCAATCAATGTCAGGGTAATTGAAGTCCCCCATAATGAGCACACTCCCCAAACTTTCACCCCTTGCCAACTGCATATGAAGCTGACTCATTTCTTACAGCAAGAAGTAAAGTTGGAGGTGCACTCTTGTCCAAACTCTAGGTGCCGATACCTCAAATGGTTCTCCCCTCAACCATAACTTGTTGCAACAAAGTTGAAGAAATAGAGGATCGCACTCCCTGAAGAAGGGGGCACGTTATTCCCCTGAAACGTTGTGTTTGTGTGTGATGTGTGGTCCACAATAAAGACTTAAAATTGATTGGAGTGTGATCCTCTATTTCTTCAACTGACTCATTTCTTCCCTGCCAACAATGACAGTACCCCCTTTGCCTAATTCCACCCATATTGCCTCCGCTTTAACATCCATATCGCCAGTTACCTCTTCTTTTAAATTTGTCTTCAATTCTTTTTTAACATAAACACATACTTTCCCCTTTCCTTTTTTCTGTCTTGCGTAAACAAGGCTTATCCTTCTAAATTTACACCCCAGCCGTGGGAACTGTTCAACTACAATTCTGCTTTACCTATTACATCATACTTTCCAGTCAACGCCATTATTTCCAATTCTCCCATTTTGTCAGCCATGCTTCTTGCATTTCCAAACATACATTTTAGATTATGATCCTGTAGTTTATTTATACACTTAAATACACATGCCTCAATATCCTTTATGCTGGCCAAACCCCCCTTTCCACCCATCACAGGCCACTCTACACCCTGCTTTCCTCCCGGGCTGTCCCAGTGAGACTGATATTACCCTCCCCCAAAACTAGTTTAAAATCTCCTCCAACCCTCTAGCCATTTCCCCCCCCGAAACAGCTGCACCGCCATAAGTGAGGTGCACCCATCCCTACTTAAGAGCCTGTAGCTGACAGCAAAGTCTGCCCAGTTCTCTATAAACCCAAACCATTCTGCCTTACACCACCCTCTTAGCCGCGCATTAATGCATGTGGCTGCGGTAGTATTTCTGAAAACACTACCCTGGAGGTCCTTGCTTTTAACTTAAAGGGCATGTCCACCCTTCTTAAAGGAGAACTAAAGTCACAAACGAACAACAAGCTGTGTCTCATGTCTCCCTTTGCTGTGGATGCTGGGTGATTTATGAAAATAACCTGTGTGTACTAAGGGTCAGCTACCATAATTCACCTTATCTGGGAACACCCAGCTAAGTGTCCGCCGGACACTTCATATGAAACTGCATTCTTGGTTCCTGGAAGCTGACAGCCAATCATGTTACAGCTCAGAGATCCCTCCCTCTGACACAGAACACAGATATCAGTGCAGTTTTTGTGTAAACACATAAGAAATGCTCCTGTCCCTACAATGATAAATTCCTATGCTTTACATACAAGAAAGAAAAGTAATCTTTGCAGTGTATGTCTTTGCTAGCACGGATGAAAGAAACAGAACATTTAACATTTCAGCATTCAGTATGGGGAATCGAACCAGCAACCTTCTATACTGTGTCTTTCTAAAAAGAAAACTTTCTACCACTAGGCCACAAGGGATTACAAATAATGACATGAACAGTCTTTATCTTTTGCTAGACACGTAATAGAAACAAAAAAAGGGAACATTGGGAATCAAACCTGTGTCCCAATAGTCTGATTTTTTTCCTAACCCAGCACTTTAGCAGAACACGCCACAGGTGAACTCTCCATCGATAGAAGTAAATGCAAGTAAAATCAGTACACTATTTTGTATTGCTACTGGAAGACTGTCAGCAATTCATGTTGGTTGGTAAATAAATAACAGAGCTGCTATATATAAAGTTTGTATATATGTAGAAACTTTTCTAGAAACATGGAAACAAACAAACAAAAAAAGCACTAAACTCAGGCAGTAGACCATGTTATATTGTTTCATAAGTAATCTAGGGGATTTGAACTTGTGACTTCTTGGTCTGTTTGTTCCTAAACACACAGCATTTACATGGTGCGCCACCAGCAACTCTAACTGTGATCACAAGTACATTTAGAAACTTTATCTTTCACTAGAAACTTTGCACATAGATAGTGAATCCTGGGGTCAGGGGGCGTGGCTCTTTGAAGCCAACATGGGCTATGAGTTGTACTGGCAACAAGATGGAAGCCCCCTTTGTTACAGAATCTATTACTTATATCTACTAAATGCAAATAACTAGAGAAAAATCTTTCAACGTGTAGGTGTTCTGGGGAGAAAAACTTTCACATTAGGATCTGAAAAACTGAAGTTTAGTTCTCCTTTAAACATTTTTCATATAATATTCTCCCTGTCCCCCCATCCCCAACCGCTATAGTTTTAAGTTCAGAAGGTGGCCCAAATATTGCTTACCTTCTCTCTTTCCTCTGCTTGTGAGAAAATGCAAGCAGAGGGGCGGGACCGGCAGTCGCATCTGTGATTGGCTGAGCGGCAGCCAATCACGGACGCGGCTGCCGGGAGTTCAGTGCGGTGGAGGAAAGAGGCAAGGTAAGTAATATTTGGGGCAACTTAAAACTATAGCAGTTGGGGATGGGGGGACAGGGAGAATATTATATAGAAAGGTTTTCACGCTAGGGGGAGGGAATCTAAATCGGGAGGGAGAGGGAGGGTAAGGGAGGGGGAGAAGGGCTGCAGTGCACATGCCAAACTTCTCCCGGAGGAGAAGTACTCCTGGTGGGCTTTTTTTGGACTTTAGGGGGGGATAGCAGAAGAACCAGATGGAGCTGGGATGTAAGGTAAGGATTAAACTACACTACACAATGGGGCTAGTAGTGGGGGGGATTATAGTTTTGGGGGTGGACATGCCCTTTAACTTGGCCCCTAACTCTCAGAAATCATGTTTAAGGACCTCTCCTCCTCCTATAAATTTGTCATTGGCACCAATGTGAACCAAGACCACCAGTTCACACCCAGCCCCACCTAATAATATGTCAACATGATCCACCACATGCTGCACCCTAGCACCAGGCAGGCAATACACAGTTCAGCATGTAGGGTCTTGGCGGCAGATTACCCTATCTACCTTCCTTATAATGTAATCCCCATACCACTACCACCTGACTAGCATTTCTGATCCTAAGGTCATCCTCCCTTGTATAAGAGATGGCAGTTACCTGGGTGCTCAAGTGATAAGCCCGCTCCATACATTCTAATTCCGAGCTGTCCTCCTCCAATTAATCACCTAAGGTGGCAAATCTGTTGGGATGGGCAAGCTGGGAAGAAGCAACCATACCCTTCTGTCCCCTACTTCCCCAAGTAAACCTAACAAAACTACCTCCCCCTCAACCTCCCTGTCCAACTTCCATCCACTTCCATACTGGCCCCAGCCAGTGCCTGCTGTCCCCCCAGATTTGCCAATCCCTGCATTGCAGCAAGCTGCCCCCTTTGACTCTCCATCTCAACTTCCAAACAGACAACCCACTCGCACCTGACACAGACATAGGTCCCCTGGAACGTCTGCTCCAGGTTCCTATACATGTGGCAGGATGCACATTGCATGGTACCAACAAAACTGTCCATTCTAATACACAGTAATGCCAGCACACACTAATTTTGTTTAGTTGTCCTTCTTTCAATGCCCTTCTTTTTCTATGTCCTTAATAAAAAGGTCCTTTAGAAAAAAGGTACTTTTCACAGGTTCCACTCAATTCATTTCCACTCACAGGAAATGTCCTTTTGTCAGTTGCAAACCTTGATAATGGTTTAGCTGTTTTGGCAGGAAAGATGGCTAGGGGGTTGAAGGAGATTTTAAACTATTTATGGGGGGAGTGTACTTTGGACTACAAAGGGGTAGATAAAGAAGTTAGAGATCAGAGGGGTAAAAAGATAATGAAGGGAGGAGTGGGGAAGCATAGAGGAGAGTGAGGCATGTGTGTCAAAGTGTGGAAGTAAATTAAATGAAAATCTAAAATGTATGTTTACATATGCAAGAAGTCTGGCTGGAAAAACTGGGAAACTATAACTAATAGTTATAATAACCAATAAGGAAAAATATGATGGGATAGGTATTTCAGAAACATACCTTAATGATTCACATGGCTGGGCAATAAATATGGAAGGATACTCCTTATTTAGACATGACAGTGTTGATAAGAAAGGAGGGGGGGTTTTATGTGTGTTAAATAAGAAATCTAAAATGGAATAGATGGGGGTATAAACGATAAGGCAGAAACAATATGATTGGAGCTATGTAAAGGAAGCAAGAAGGTAAATTAATTTCCAGTGAGAAGGTGGAAAGTAATCTCCATATGAAGTTGGCGAAGTCTGCTGGTATGGGGTAATGTTTTTAAGGAATAATGATCATTATATAGTGTCATTTATTATAGGTTGCAAAAAACAAACTTTAGAAAAACTAATTTTAATCTGTTAAAGGAATCACTTCTGCTCATAGACTAAGGGATTTGATCCCTTTGGTAGGGATACTAAACAGAAGTAAGACTGGGAGGATTTGTTCCTAGATAAATATAATGAGCAGAAGTGGATTGCTTTTAAAGTGGTATTAAACTATTACATTTCTAAATGTATACCTTTAGCAAACAAGTGTAAAAAAGTTAGATACACTCCTGCCTGACTTAATGCTCAGGTAAAAAAGAAAATGGAAAAAATGAAAATGGCATTTAAAGGAACAGTTCACTGCTTCAAACAACTTAGTCTCAACACAAAACACATTTCTTTGTGCTTCTATACCTGTTTTCAGATCCTGAATCTGATCAGCAGGCCCCCAGTAATCTTCCCCGATAGATAGGCACCCCTTCTCCTTCATCTTAACTTCACTCTGCCCCTGCTGATATTAGCGACCGTCCACAGCGCTTCAGGCATGCGCAATGCGCAACTAATGCAGTCGCAAATCTGTGGCCTTGAGGAAGGGAGACAGCTTCACGTAGCTACGATGATCCGATGTGCGCGCGCGCCCTCGCATGCACGCGCACGCACGCGCCGCCGCGTGTATTCTTTTTATGGGCTAAATGTGATAAAGCTGAGGACCATGTAGGGGTGCCTGTGTGACATGGTAGTATGTGGAATGGGGCTCATACAGCCCCTTCCCCTGCCCATGATGGACCGTATATAACTCAAGTCAGTGCAGTCATGTCAGTCTTCATGCTGGCTGGGAATTGTAGTTTACCAAACCACTGGAGTGCCAAGGTTGGTTTATCCCTGTGTTAGTGTGTGAGGTTGTATTAGTAATGACAACCACAGGAACCCACAGCTCCCAGTGTAAAATACCTGCTCTATAGGGCCCTGCTGTTTGTGGTTCAGATCCCAGAAAGGGAAACTTTATTTTTCTGCTGGGAATAGTACTGGCACACACCAGCACATCCCTCGTCCATTTTATGATTATTGGTTATCTGGTGGTTGGGAGTATAAATAGTGTACAGGGACAGACAACAGATGATTGTTCTGCCAATGATAAATAAAAAGTTATACAGATAACTCAGTCTGTGTCCTTGTACCTTTATATAGACATAGAACTCCTGGGTTTTGGTTATTCACTGAGGGTACAACTCGGGCCTATCCCGGTCATGTATGTGAATATGTGCAACAAGCCATCCTGCAGACCCAGGTGAGGTAGTACAAGGAAAGGAGGACTGTAAACTAGACACAGGGTGAATCCACGTGGGAGCAAGGCACCAGGAAGAACCGGACAGTTCCTCCTGGTGCGATATGAACTTTTATTAAATCTCCCTGTGAATATTTTTGGAAAACACACACCTCCAGCTATATAGTGCTGAGATTCTTGCATTCACACATGCAGAATTCCAGATGCAGTTCCAAGCATAAAGTAATCTTGACCAAACCACAAGTAAAAATAAAAGTTCCCACTAAACATCGATCTTCTACATGTCATGAATAAAACGGTACTCTATTACATAGTAACATAGTAATTGAGGTTGAATAAAGACATACGTCCATCAAGTCCAACCTATTCACCCTCCTTTTTTTTTAACCCTACCTAACAGTTAATCCAGAGTGAAGGAAAAAAAAAACAGCAAAAAAAGGGGGGGAAATTCCTTCCTGACTCCAAACGGCAATCGGAAAGTATCCCTGGATTAACCAGATCTATATTCATTAATACCAGTAATTCTCAATATTTATTTGTTTTAGAAACTTATACTGGCCTTTTTAAAGCTGTTTAATGAACCTGCCATTACCACATCAGTGCACAAAGAGCTATCGCCATAAAATAGACTCTAAATGAGACAACGATAACCCCAGGGCTGTGTTTTAAGTGCACGCTAAACACTCCCCCTTTTTTTTGTTTCAATACATTTTTATTAAAGGACTTTTCAACATTGTAAAAACTTTCAGTGATACATGTTCAAATAAAGTTTCATTTACATTTGCAATATATTGGTTCTTTATTTCTTATCTGAGTCCCGTTTTTTGGAAGGATATGTTGGGTTATGAAGGGCGAAAATGGGGGAGGGTAGGTTGAGGATTTATAACTTGGTTATTGGGGTGTGGGGTGGAGGAAGTGGGGGAGGTAGGGTGGGATGGGGAGTCCTTGCATGTTATATAAAGTCAATTTCTCATTAATAGTTAACTTTAATTATCCAGACTTTAGTTTACCTTTCAACAGAATATTAACTTTCTCACAGGCTACCCCGATGTGGAGCTTGGTACACCCCCCCCTTTTTTTTTAATAACAAACTTAAAGGTAGCAAGCGGTTCCATGCAGCAACAGCTAGAGACAGCAAAATATTGTCTTGTATAAAGAGAGGTATGGATTTAAGGGAGAAACATTTTCTTCTCCCTCATTACAAAGCATTGGTAAGGCCTCAATTGGAATATGCAGTACAATTTTGGAATCCTGTGTACAAAAAAGGACACCTTGGAAATGGAAAGGGTTCAGAGAAGGGCAACTAAAATAATAAATGGTATGGGGGATCTTGAATATGAAGAGAGACTGGAAAAGTTACAATTATGTACGCTGGAGAAAAGGCCCTTGCGTGGGGATCTGATTACTGTGTATAAATACATTAATGGGCCATACAATAAACTGAGGCATTGTTCACCAATAGAACATGTCAGAGGACATGCGGACATCCTTTAAGACTTGATGAAAAGAAGTTGCAGTTTAGGCTGCAATTTGAAAAGCGCAGTTTTGCTATTTAGCAACACAGCACCTTTAACAATCGGTTTAAAGGGGCAGTTCAGTGGAAATTATCAATATTTGTTAAATTGTTAGTTTGTGTAATGCATACCTAGATATTCAACATATTCTCTTCCATTTTGAAAAATCAGTTGATTTCATACCCTTTGCTGTTCCCTGCTGTTGACATTAGTGAGCTGCCATTTCAGGTTCTAACGGTCCTTCTTCTTCCCAGGATGCACCACATCCTTGGAATGTTCCTAACAGTAATTTCTACTGATTGGCTGTTGGATGGGTCAAACAGGCTCAGATCTCTACGGAGAAACTGAATCAACCCAGGCGCTGGGTCATGGGCAAGACCATAACGGTCTCTACTAGGGGTCCTTCAAACAGGAAAACAGTATTTTGGTTGCATTTGTTTATACACAGACAAAATGCTGAATTGGCCATTGTGATGAAAAAATACTGCTCTTTTTTCTGAAAAGTATATGTATTTGCACTGAACTTCCCCTTTAACAATTGTTAAACTGATCGTTAATTTACAACCTGTTTAGCGATCGTTAATTTATGATCGTAATCATTAATAATAATAACTATTGTAAATTACTGATATTTTACATAAATGTACGATATTACAATAGAATAGAATACCCTTGTGGTAGTTTACTACCGATTGGTGTTTTACAACCGAACATTTGTTAATTAACAAATGTTAGGTGTAAATGCACGACCGGGTCATACATTTACCAAAACCCGCAATACCGCGGTTTTATAAATATGGCCCCAAGTTCGGAAAGGGTTTTTCACTGTAAGAACAAGAAATTATGGAACTGTCTTCCATTGGACTTGGTGATGGCAGGTTTACTTGACACCGACCGATCTACAGATCTATTAGGGATCTACACGGATACCTAAACCTAGTTCCAATCCTACTTTATACAAATATATTAACAACTTCAGAGAGAGGGTCACATCCATATTTCTACACAAAGCAGAGAGACAGCTGACAAAAGGCACTATAGTCACAATAAACATTAAAGGGACTGTCCACCCCTCTACACAAAAATCTTTACCTGCTGCAAACCCCCCCAAAAGCAGGACCGCATTATGTTTAAAATTACCAAATCCGCTCCCAGACAGAGTTATTATACTTACAAGGTCCTCGCTCCACCGCCACTTCCGGTTTCCTCACTCCCTCTCCACTGCGGCTGCTGTGTTCTTTCTATGTTCTTGAGCAGCCGCAGTGGAGACTGCTCCGGGAATGGCAGTGACATCACTGTCACGGCCGACACTGACTGCCTTACTCGGAAGTGGAGAGCCGCGGCGGTGGAGTGAGGAGGAGCATGTAAGTATAATAGCTCAGCGTGGGAGCGGAATTTGTAATTTTAAACATAACGAAGTCCTGTTTTGGGTTTTTTTTGTAGCAGGTAAAGATTTGTGTGTGGAGGGTGGGCATTCCCTTTAAAACTACATACAAGAGACCCAAAGGCAGCTATTAAACAGCTCACACTACACCACATTACAGGAGGATCCTACAGACTTTTTTTAAAGAAAGAACTAAAAACCCTGGTTAATAATTTCCTTTCCAGGATGAGAGACAGTGTGCTACCTCTAATACCCAAAGATGTACAAGTAGGATGCTTTTATATGCTCCACAAAGTCCACAAAGAAGTAAACCCATTATTTTAGGTATTGGAAAACTTGCAGGAAACATTTCTGGTTGGATTTTTGGTTGCAGTATACTGCCATTGGTCATATACCTTATGGAACCATTCTAGCCACAATATATATATATAGAAGCTCTCTGTATCCCCATTTCAGCTTGCCTGGGGTACCTACACAAACTGGACATACCTGCTCCAAAAATGTGTAAATGAATGGACTTTATAGTCGCCTATAATTACTTTAATCAGGATTTATACCTTTAACAAATGGGTGTGGTGATGGGCGTACAATTTTGCCTGCATCCTCCATGCTAGCATGGATCATTTTGTCTGTCACTGTACTGTTTCAACATGAGCATGGAGGACATTTACAGTGTTTTCTGTACCTTATTTACCATAGCTGTGAGCCAATCTAATTTGTAGTGGTAAAGGTTTACTTACCATTGCTGTGAGGTATCCCATTATTATATCGTGTTTACAGCTCCTGTAGTCCTTGTAGAAGGTCCCTGGAGGTGGTGAGCACCCTCAGTAAGTCACTTTTACATATCATCCATTGGTAGCTAATAGACTGCTATACGGATGTTTCTGAGACTATATACATGTGATAAATGTCCACAAAACCATGATCTTTTAAAGCAGTGCACTTAATCAATGCAAGTAGTTTACTTACAATTGCATGTGTGTAATAAATGTGAATATTTGTAAATGAATAAATATCCATAAAGGCTGCAAACCGTTGAGCATGAATATTTCATATATAAAACACCATTGAGGTGTGCTGATATTAATTCTGCAAGTGCTATATGAAAGGGGTTCTTTGAGGAAATCTCCCCATTTTCAGTTGCAAACTGATACATTTAAATGTCAAACAGAATAATATTTTAGAATAAGACTTCCAATATATTCTGCCTCTACTTAATCTTCAAAGTGAAGCTTAAGGCACTGCATGAATATTAGACTACATAGGAATTTTTGTAATTAATATTTTTAGCACACATATAAAATACAAATAACGTGCCAAATATTAAGCAGGTTCAAACGTAGTTATAATACATTATTTTACTTGAATTATTTTACAGTCATTTATGAGGAGGCAGAGGGCAAGCACAGCGATTATTTTAAGGGCTTAAAGGGCAAGTCCAGCCCCAAAATTAAAACTTACATACAGATAAATCACCCCCAAAACCCTAAATGGTAATAGTTTGAAATCTGAAATTTATAATTCTAACCTGAAATCCTGCACAATGTCCTGTTTTCCCTGTTTCTGCTTCCTGGTTCTTCCAGTTATCAGCTGTCAGTTATGGATTTGACAGTTGACATCACAGCCAATGACTGAATGTTAATCCCCTGTCTGCCTCTTCTGAGCATGTCCAGGCTCAGTACAGGCTCAGTACAGGTTTCTAAATTGCTCAGTTTCCATGAGGCATCCAGAAGCATAGCAGGCATACAGTAATGAATTCATTGGACAAACTATGATATATCAACATATTTTAAAGAGGCCATTCTTTCTTAAAGATGTTCTTATAAGGGTGGAGTTGCCCTTTAAAGCCCCCCTAACTGATTTGCAAACAGTTAGCACAATTGTAACCCACAATTTGTGTTGGCAGGCCTGTGTCGCAGGCCTATTTACCAGTGGCTGTGCGGCTATGCACACATAAGTATTTAAACAACAATAAAGTAGGAGCTGCAGAGCTGCCCCAAGATAGAAAGAACCCCATACAAACCAGGCACATCCACTATATGGTCCAAAAATAGAAAATGAGTTTATTCACAGTCAAAAAAACTCACTAAATATCCCCTGTATAGTCTCCAAAAGAAGACATAAAGTGCAAAGCATATGAGTACAAAAACCACACAGATAAAACTAGCACCAATAGCAAAATACAAAAAATTTTCACAATCAGATGTCATGCCTCCTCATGCCACACTAGGATCCGCTATCCGGAACATCAATACAACTCGAAACCCTGCCAGACGCCAAGTCTCACCACATAAAACCATCAACACTAAGAGCGGATCCTAGTGTGGCATGAGGAGGCGTGACATCTGGATTGGAGTTGGGAGTTCCGAAAAACGGGTGAAGAGTGTGGTCTGTCCAGCTTGTACACAGGTTGGTCCTGGCTTCTCACGTAAGTCCTGGTTTGGGAGATCGTGTTTCGGCTTTCTTTAACACTGGGGTGTGGGGTTAATTATACCATACAAAAACCATTTTGTTTTTGATGTATGAGGGGATGTCGACCCCATAGATTTTGCTCTTCGGCCTGGATTACACTGGGTATACTTGGAAGAAGTTTACGTTAGAGATGAGGAGCATTCGTATATAATTGGGACCTGCTGGACTGCCGGGTTTTTGAGGGACACCTTTTTTTGTATTTTGCTATTGGTGCTAGTTTTATCTGTGTGTTCTAAAGTTTTCCCCCAACCATGGCTAACTCACCTATACTTTAAGTACAGGGAGACAACCAAAATTTGGGGCTTTTCTGAATGACAGCAAGGCCAATGGTAAATTTTCGGAAAATGCGCTACATACACTACATACACTGCTCCTCATTAACACGGGGAGGGGGGAGGAGACGGGGAGGGGGGAGCATAGAAGATAAGGAGGTATGTACAACCATGTATGGAAGTAAATCAATTGCTAATCTAATGATGTTTACAATGCAAGAAGTCTGGCGGAAAAACGGCGAACTTGAAATAATAGCTTAAAGGAAAGGTAAAGATGTGATTGGTATAGCAGAATCATGGCTTAAATGATTCACACCAACTGGACAGTAAAGATTGAAGGATTACTCATTATTTAGACAGAGTTAATAAAGAAAGGATGGAGTAGTATGTATGTTACCAGGAATTGAAGCCAAATTTAAAAGATTGATAGATGGGGGTGATAAACGATACGGCAGAAACAATATGTGTGGAACTGTGTACTGGAAGCCAAGAAGTAAGAAGGTAGGTTAAAATTAATGGTTGGAGTATGTTTAAGCCCGCCAAATGCCGGAAGAGGTGGAAATGAATCTCCATTTTTTTTTGTATGGCCCATTTGGCGAAGGGCTCGCTGGTTGGGCCTGTTCTGGTTATGGGGGATTTTAACACCCCCTGACATAGATGGGATTAAGGAAAAATGCCAGCACTCAAAAGGTATAAAGTTCTTAAATTTCCATAGAGCATTTCTTCCACAGATGGTTAGAAGTTCCTACTGACAAGAAAGGCGTTGTTTGGATTCTGGTGAATCTAAATCACGCTGAGCTCATTTTGGAAGAAAGATGAGGGTAATGGGAAGCTAGGGAATAGTGGACCATGCTATAGTGTCATTAAAGAATAGGTTGCAAAAAAAACTAAAGTGCACTGGGGTTAACAAAAACTTTTAACTTTAGGAAAGCTAAATTTTATGCGGTTTTAAGGAATCGCTCACTGCTCAAGATGGGGGGAAACTTGGAACTGTTTCTAGGTAAATATACGAGCAGAGTGGAACACTTTTTACAGGGATATTAAACTATTACATTTCAAATCGTACCTTTAGGTAACAATTATTCTGTTGTATTCAATTAGATCAAGGACTTGAAATGTAGTTATTGAAGACGTTTCGCTAGCATCCGACGGGCTTTTCTCAATTAGCAATGACTGTACAAGAATCGTTGGCCATTTATGTTGAAAATAAAGAAACCCAAGCCTAACATAGGGTGGGGGGGTGTTTCGACACCAACGTCTGCCATGTACATGCTTGTTTTACACACATTACTCTGGGCGTTCCTAATAACACCTCTTAGCCACTATCTAATCACACCCTTAACACCTGGCTGGGAATATGCTAATTGCGGCTTTTCCAGGGGTACCATAATTGCCACCAGATCTTGACCAGTCACATGATGAATTGAGAAAAGCAGTTTGGATGACTAGCGAAATGTCTTCAAGAACTACATTCAAGTAGTTGATCTAATTGAATACAAACAGATATTACCATGCCGGGATGAATGAGGAACCTTCACAAGCATACTTTAGGTAAACAAGTGTAAAAAATGAGGGTCCATCCTGCATGGCTTAATGCTAGGTAAAAAGGGAAATGGAAAAAAAGGAAAAAAGGGCTCTTTTTTTTAAAATTTTTGGAAAACAGAGGAGGGAAACAGAGAAAACAGGCCTTTACAGGGGGGGGGAGGAGTAGTACAAAAGCTTGTAATAAAGAGTGCAAGAAGCATTAAATTAGCTAAAATAGAAAAAATGAAAACGGATTGCCGAACAAAGCAAAAAAGTCCAACCCAACAAATGTTTTTTAAGTTATAAAATGGTAAACAACATTGAGGACTCACTGGAGAATGTCCGGACACATTAAATAATGGAGCTGAGGTGGTTGTAGAACGAGATGCGAAAAGGCGGCTACTCTGCTGGAAACCGTTTTTTTACATCGGTTTTATGCTTGGAATCGTTTCCTTAAGTAGGGATCTCGTAAAATATCGCAGGGAAGACAAAGAAATGAAGAGTATGAAAATTGGCTAACAGTGATATGGCTATATTGGCTAACCAGAGAGATGTTATGGAAACATTAGACAAAGGTTAAATATCATTAAGCCCAAGGGACCAGATGGATTGCATCCTCGGATTTTTTTTTTTTTATTGTAAAAGAGCTTAGTTCAGTTCCTATCTAGCCACTGTGCTCATCTTTTCAGATTCGCTTTTTGTCTGGGGTGTGCCGCTGGAGCTGATTGGAAAAGAAAAAAACCAAGTGATACCAATATTCAAAAAAGGTAGTCGTTCACAGCTGCTGGAAAATAGACCTGTAAGCTAAAATCAGTGGGTAGGGAGTGATGGGAAAAACTTTGTTAAGGGGTCATTATCCTTGGCGGGGGGGCCCCCTTTGTCTCCAAGGATCATTCTTATTAGTAGAGTTAGTCAGCATGGATTTATGTGAGAATAGAATCATGCAGACAATTTTTTTAATTGGTTTTTTATGAAGAAAAGGAGTAGTTGTGAGTAAGAAGTTAGATTCAGGCACAGCAGTGGAGTGTGGGATATTTGGATTTTGCGAAAGCTTTGGATACTGTGCCACATAGGCAACTAATGTATAAACTGAGGACTGTTGGCCTTGAAGAAAACATTTGTTCATGGATAGAGAACTGGTTATTGGATCACAAACAGATAGTGGTGGTTAATGGGGCTACATCTATGTGGGCTAAAGTTCTAAGCAGAGTGCCTCAGGGTTCTGTACTCGGGCCACTTCTGTTTAATCTGTTTATAAATGAATTAGAAGGGGGCATTGAGAGCAAGGTCTCAGTGTTTGCTGATGACACTAAACTATGCAGAACTTTGGAAACTTCAAATGATGTGCAAGTGCTGCAAGCAGACCTAGATAGATTATCAAAATGCTTCACCTCTAATACAATACTGCCCCATTTTCCCTTTCCAAGTGTCACATCTGCCTAGGGGTACTGTTATTGATTCCTCTCCATCCTTTTTTTAAACCACAGTTAACTATGTTGTGAAAACCTGCCGCTTTTCCCTTTCCAATATGACCAAAATTGCAGGTTCCTTTTCTCTTCGACCACCGATCTAGCTTAAAGTGCTCTTATCCTATCGCAACCTGGGGGACTATGCAACCTACGACTATTCTTGGTACTTCCTGCTTCCCACACCCTCTACTCCCTTCAGTCCTATACTTAACTCTGCACACAAAAATTGTTTCAGGCTCTCTATACACAGTTATCCAAATTTCTCCATTACCGAACACAAACAACTGGCTCCCGTTTAAACAGCGCATTGTATACACTAACCCTTTTCCTAACATTTAAATCCCTTCGCTTTCCTGCCTCCCTTATCCTCTTAGTGTCCCCATATGTTCCTAGCCTCTACCCTCCGCTGATCACAGAACCAACTCTGTACAGACCCCCCACTCGTACTTCTTCCTCTCGCCTTAAACCTTTCTCTCTCGTGTTCTCCCATCCTCGGAATTCTACTCCTCTCTCTCTGCGTGAAGAAACCCAATGGCAGGTTTAAATATCTAGCCTTACATCCATACCTATCTGGTAACCAGCACAGTATATGATTTATTATTCGCACTGCATAGTCTCACTCCAGCACTTATACCCATTCCATTGTACTGTATGTTACCCACCGAGCTAGATTGTAAAGCTCTATGGGGCAGGGCCTTCTTTCATCGTGGCAAAGCTCTAGCACTTATATTTATATATTTATATATTTTATGTACTGAAACTATGTATTTATCCCCCTTGTATGACTTTATTGTATTTTGTTTACTGTACAGCGCTGCATCCCCAAGTGGCGCTTTATATAAATAAACTATATACACTGCAAACTTATCTCTCGTTATTCTGCAACATTATGCAACAGTCTTGCCTGATTTTGGCTCAATATTAGAATCATAATTGGTTGCACTACCATATATTAAATTGGTTGCGATACTAATGCAATTTTGCCCAGCACCTGTAAATGAGGCTGGTAGAATCTTTTAAAAATAATTGCAGGTGCAGTGGATCATTTTGGGTCTACTTTGAGGTACACTTCCTTTTGTTATGTTACAGCCTTATTCCAAAATGGATTAAATTATTTTTCCCTCAGAATTCTACAAGACGACAAACACCTCATAATGCATAATTGAGGTTTTGGCAATATTATTAAATATAAATAAACAAGTACATAATTATTCACTGCCTTTGCCATTCAATGTTCACTGTAAAAACTAATTTAGCTTACTGGATAGCTGTGGCTTCAAATATAAAGGTAAATCATTTTTTTTAGTTCTTCTCCCCTCTCATAGCTCCCTTTAATCCTTGAATGTTGCTGACTTCCTCCTGGTCTGAAACTGGGTGTTTTTAACTCTGCCCCACGAGATTATGCAAAACCTCCAACATCTTCTTGTGTCTGGAAGGTTTGCAGCCGTTTGTAGTGTGTGCGCATGACTTCACTGCGCGTACCCATGTGACGTTGGTGGCGCTTCGACACAAGATGTGGAGGTTTGCACAATCCTGTGGGGGGATGACTAAAATGACATTTCAAGAGGAGGAGAAATTCAGCACACTCAAGGAGTAAAGGTAGGCTACGGGAGAGGAGTGTAACAAAAAAATTTATACCCTTTATATTTAAAGGCAAAGCTATCCAGTAAGCTAAAGTTGTTTTTAAAGTGTACATACCCTTTAAGCTCAAAATTTAGCTCAAGTGATCTGTTTCCCTGATCATTCTTGGGATGTTTCTGCAGTTGATTGGACATGATTTGGAAAAAGCCACACCTGTCTACATATATAAGGTTTCACAGTTGACAGTTCATGTCGAGCACAAACCAAGAATTAGTCAAAGGAATTTTCTGTAGACCTCATAGACAGGATTGTTTCAAGGCACAAATCTGGGGAAGGTACAAGCAGGAAAATTTCTACTACTTTGAAGGTCCCAATGAGCACAGTGGCCTCCATCATCCATAAGAGGAAGAAGTTCAAAACCAACAGGACTCTTCAAAGAGCTGGCAAGCCATCTAAACCCCAATGGTCACTCTGTTCAGAGCTCCAGAGGTCCTCTTTGGACAGAGGAGAACTTTCCAGAAGGACAAGCATATCTACAGCAATCCACCTATCAGGTCTGTGTGGTAGAGTGACCAGATGGAAGCCAGTTCCTCAGTACAAGGCACATGGCAGCCCACCTGGAGATTGCCAAAAGGCACCTGAAGGACTCTGACCATGAGAAACAAAATCTCTGGTCTAATGAGACAAAGATTTAACTCTTTGGTGAATGAATGCCAGGGCTTCATGTTTGGAGGAAACACGGCCACGGCTCATCCACAGGCCAATACAGTGAAGCATGGTAGTGCAGCATCATGCGTAGGGATGTTTTCTGGCGGCGGAACTTAGATACTAGTTTGGTGAAGGGAAATATGACTGCCGCAATGTAACGAGACATCCTGGATGAAAACTCAGACTGGGGTGACCATCTTTCTCAGCAGGACAACGATCATAAGCACACAGCCAATATATTAATGAAGTGCTTCAGGCAACTCTGTGAATTTCCTTGTGTGGCCCAGCCAGAGTCCAGACTTGAATCCAATTGAACATACTGGAAAGATCTTAAAAATAGCTGTGCACCGAAGCTTCCCCATCCAACCTGATTAGCTTGAGATGTTCTGAAAAGAGGAATAGGCAAAACTGCCCAAGGTTAGGTGTGTATCGACAAAGTATTGAGCAAAGGCAGTGATACTTATGTACATGTGATTTCATTAATTTGCCAAACCTCAAGCAAACTTTTTCACGTTTTCATTATGGGTGTTGCGTGTAGAAAAAATTAATTTAATCCATTTTGAAATAGCTGTGAAGATAACAAAATGTGGGAAAAGTGATAATCTGTGAATACTGTGCACTGGAGCACTGTAGCTTATTAATTGCTATGCTTATTTGCATTCAAGATACCATTGCACATATTTTCACAGGATCTATAGAGGGAATTTACAGCGTAAAGATATAAAGGCATTGTGTGGCCAATCAGAAATATTGTACCATGACATCAACCAACACTCATGTAGCCTGGAGATAATGCAATCCAAACCCCCAAATTAGGTTGATTCTCCAGGATATTAAAGGTAAAGAGCAGACAGACACCATGTTGATAAAATTGATGACTTCAATTCATTTAATTCCAATTTTATTGAAAAATCTTTTCTTGAGCTTTAGTATTTTTTGCCCAAAGATGCTCTCATGTGCTGTGGAAAGGTTACAATATAAAAGGTTATTGATTACTCCAGAAATAATGTACTTGTATTCTGCCTTCAGCCTGTAGTGTAATGAACTGCAGAGACACAGTTGCTTGAAACCAAACGGCCCAAACCACCCAAGCTGGTAGTCATAAGGCATTTTTAAAAAGGCTTTAAGCAATTCCAAAAAAAAAAAAAAAAAGAAACCAATCTATTAAAAAAAAATACAGAAAACATCCACTATATGGATCTATACAAAGTATTTGACTAAGATGGCTAAGCAAAGTTCAGTTTAAATATTCTAGATTTTGTTTTGTATCATGTTAAAATAAATGCAAAGAAGCATTCAGACTGTAGTGCCTCACATCCCACACAGTGTCAATGTGTCCTTTCTACATCCCTGCAAGTAAGGTAGACTTAAGCTGGGTACACCCAGTAACAATAAAGCACCGATACTGTCACGACGAAGTATCAGTGCTTTATCGTACATAGTTACATAGTAATTAAGGTTAAATAAAGACAATATGTCCATCAAGTCCAACCTATTCACTCTCTTTTTTTTTTTTTTTTAACCCTACTTAACAGTTGATCCAGAGGAAGGCAAAAAAAAAAAAACAGCTAAAAAGGGGGGGGAAATTCCTTCCTGACTCCAAACGGCAATCGGAAAGTATCCCTGATTAACCAGATCATTAATACCAGTAATTCTCATATTTTTTAGTTTTAGAAAACTTATCCAGGCCTTTTTAAAGCTATTCAATGAACTTGCCATTACCACATCTGCTGGAAGACAGTTCCACAATTTCACCATTCCACTGTAAAGAAACCCTTCCTAACCTGAAGATGAAACTTCTTTTCTTCCAATCTTAAAGGATGTCCACGTGTCCTCTGATATGACCTATTAGTTAACAATGCACCAGAGAGTTCATTGTATGGGCCATTAATATATTTGTACAAGGTTATCATGTCCCCACGCAAACGTCGCTTCTCCAATGTAAACACGCCCTAATTGTCTAAATCGTCTGCATATCTCAAGCCCCTCCATCTCCCTTATTAATTTAGTTGCCCTTCTCTGAACTGCCTAATTTCCAAGATGTCCCTTTGTATATGGGATTCCAAAACTGCACTGCAGCATATTCCAAATGAGGCCTTGTAAAGAGGGAGAATAATATTTTTTCTCTTGAATCTAATTTCCCCTTTTATACAAGACAATATCGTGCTGCTACTCTAGCCGTTTCTACCAGGCATTGTTTGCTATAGCTAAGTCGTTATCTACCAGAACCCCAAATCTTTCCATACAGATGCACTTAACACAGAGTTTTATGGTGTAGGTGGCACAGGGATTATTAAATCCCAAATGCATCACCTTACATTTATCAACATTGAAATCTCATCTGCCTTCTGCTTCCATTTGATAATCTATAAAAAAAAAAAAACAATCAGGTCTGCATCCCACCATGCCCCCCTCCTTGCCCCCCCACCCCCCCCCCCCCCCCCCCCCCACCCCCCCCCCCCCCCCCCCCCCCCCCCCCCCCCCCCCCCCCCCACCCCCCCCCCCCCCCCCCCCACCCCCCCCCCCCCCCCCCAGCACCTACGGGGGCATTGAGAGCAAGGTCTCAGTGTTTGCTGATGACACTAAACTATGCAGAGCTTTTGAAACTTCCAATGATGTGCAAGTGCTGCAAGCAGACCTAGATAGATTATCAAAATGGGCAGCAGAATGGCAGATGAGATTCAATGTTGATAAATGTAAGGTGATGCATTTGGGATTTAATAATCCCTGTGCCACCTACACCATAAATAACTCTGTGTTAAGTGCATCTGTAATGGAAAAAGATTTGGGGGTTCTGGTAGATAACAGACTTAGCTATAGCAAACAATGCCTGGTAGAAACGGCTAGAGCTAGCAAGATATTGTCTTGTATAAAAAGGGGAATAGATTCAAGAGAGAAAAATATTATTCTCCCTCTTTACAAGGCCTCATTTGGAATATGCGGTGCAGTTTTGGAATCCCATATACAAAAGGGACATCTTGGAAATTGAGGCAGTTCAGAGAAGGGCAACTAAATTAATAAGGGGAATGGAGGGGCTTGAATATGCAGACAGATTAGACAAGTTAGGGCTGTTTACATTGGAGAAGCGACGTTTGCGTGGGGACATGATAACCTTGTACAAATATATTAATGGCCCATACAATGAACTCTCTGGTGCATTGTTTACTAATAGGTCATATCAGAGGACACGTGGACATCCTTTAAGATTGGAAGAAAAGAAGTTTCATCTTCAGGTTAGGAAGGGTTTCTTTACAGTGAGAATGGTGAAATTGTGGAACTGTCTTCCAGCAGATGTGGTAATGGCAAGTTCATTGAATAGCTTTAAAAAAGGCCTGGATAAGTTTCTAAAACTAAAAAATATTGAGAATTACTGGTATTAATGATCTGGTTAATCCAGGGATACTTTACGATTGCCGTTTGGAGTCAGGAAGGAATTTCCCCCCCCTTTTTAGCTGTTTTTTTTTTTGCCTTCCTCTGGATCAACTGTTAAGTAGGGTTAAAAAAAAAAAAAAAAAGAGAGTGAATAGGTTGGACTTGATGGACATATGTCTTTATTTAACCTTAATTACTATGTAACTATGTAACGATAAAGCACTGATACTGTCGCTGACAGTATCGGTGCTTTATTGTTACTGGGTGTACCCAGCTTAAGTCTACCTTACTTGCAGGGATGTAAGAAAGGACACATTGACACTGTGTGGGATGTGAGGCTAACTACAGTCTGAATGCTTCTTTGCATTTATTTTAACATGATACAAAACAAAATCTAGAATATTTAAACTGAACTTTGCTTAGCCAGTCTTAGTCAAATACTTTGTATAGATCCATATAGTGGATGTTTTCTGTATTTTTTTTTATTATATTATTTTCTTTTTTTTTTTTTTTTTTTTTTGGAATTGCTTAAAGCCTTTTTAAAAATGCCTTATGACTACCAGCTTGGGTGGTTTGGGCCGTTTGGTTTCCAAGCAACTGTTGTCTCTGCAGTTCATTACACTACAGGCTGAAGGCAGAATACAAGTACATTATTTCTGGAGTAATCATATAACCTTTTATATATGTAACCTTTCCAGCAGCACATGAGAGCATCTTTGGGCAAAAAATACATAAAGCTCAAGAAAAGATTTTTAATCAATAAATTAGGAATTAAATGAATTGAAGTCATCAATTTTTATCAACATGGTGTCTGTCTGCTCTTTACCTTTAATATCCTGGAGAATCAACCTAATTTGGGGTTTGGATTGCATTATCTCCATGGCTACATGATGTTGGTTGATGTCATTGGTACAATATTTCTGATGTGCCACACAATGCCTTTATATCTTTACGCTGTAAATTCCCTCTATAGATCCTGTGAAAATGTGCAATGGTATCTTGAATGCAAATAAGCATAGCAAATTAATTAAGCTACAGTGCATCCAGTGCACAGTATTCACAGATTATCACTTTTCCCACATTTTGTTATCTTACAGCCTTATTTCAAAATGGATTAAATTAATTTTTTCTACACGCAACACCCCATAATGAAAACGTGAAAAAAGTTTGCTTGAGGTTTTGGCAAATTAATGAAATCACATGTACATAAGTATTCACTGCCTTTGCTCAATACTTTGTCGATACACACCTAACCTTGGGCAGTTTTGCCTATTCCTCTTTTCAGAACATCTCAAGCTTCATCAGGTTGGATGGGAAGCTTCGGTGCACAGCTATTTTAAGATCTTTCCAGATATGTTCAATTGGATTCAAGTCTGGACTCTGGCTGGGCCACACAAGGAAATTCACAGAGTTGGCCTGAAGACACTTCATTAATATATTGGCTGTGTGCTTATGATCGTTGTCCTGCTGAAAGATGTCACCCCAGTCTGAGTTTCATCCAGGATGTCTCTGTACATTGCTGCAGTCATATTTCCCTTCACCCAAACTAGTATCTAAGTTCCTGCCGCCAGAAAACATCCCTACAGCATGATGCTGCCACTACCATGCTTCACTGTAGGGATGGTATTGGCCTGGTGATGAGCCGTGCCTGGTTTCCTCCAAACATGAAGCCTGGCATTCATACCAAAGAGTTAAATCTTTGTCTCATTAGACCAGAGAATTTTGTTTCTCATGGTCAGAGTCCTTCAGGTGCCTTTTGGCAATCTCCAGGTGGGCTGCCATGTGCCTTGTACTGAGGACTGGCTTCCATCTGGTCACTCTACCACACAGACCTGATAGGTGGATTGCTGTAGATATGCTTGTCCTTCTGGAAAGTTCTCCTCTGTCCAAAGAGGACCTCTGGAGCTCTGACAGAGTGACCATTGGGGTTTAGATGGCTTGCCAGCTCTTTGAAGAGTCCTGTTGGTTTTGAACTTCTTCCTCTTATGGATGATGGAGGCCACTGTGCTCATTGGGACCTTCAAAGTAGTAGAAATTTTCCTGTAACCTTCCCCAGATTTGTGCCTTGAAACAATCCTGTCTATGAGGTCTACAGACAATTCCTTTGACTT
>CM033477.1:63903638-63941138 GCA_019447015.1 Hymenochirus boettgeri
GTAATTCTTGCGTTGTGCTCTGACAGGAACTGTCAACTGTGAAACCTTATATATGTAGACAGGTGTGTGCTTTTTCCAAATCATGTCCAATCAACTGCAGAACATCCCAAGAATGATCAGGGAAACAGATCACTTGAGCTAAATTTTGAGCTTAAAGGGTATGTACACTTTAAAAACAACTTTAGCTTACTGGATAGCTTTGCCTTTAAATATAAAGTGGTGTATAATTTTTTTTGTTACACTCCTCTCCCGTAGCCTACCTTTACTCCTTGAGTGTTGCTGAATTTCTCCTCCTCTGAAATGTCATTTTAGCTCACCCCCACAGGATTGTGCAAACCTCCACATTTGTGTCGATGCGCACCAACGTCACATGGGTACGCGCAGTGAAGTCATGCGCAACACTACAAACGGCTGCAAACCTTCCAGACACAAGAAGATGTTGGAGGTTTGCATAATCTCGTGGGCAGAGTTAAAAACACCAGTTTCAGACCAGGGAAGTCAGCAACATTCAAGGAGTAAAGGGAGGTATGAGAGGGAGAGAACTAAAAAAAATGATTTACCTTTATATTTGAAGCCACAGCTATCCAGTAAGCTAAATTAGTTTTTACAATGAACATTGAATGGCAAAGGCAGTGATAATTATGTACTTGTTTATTTTATATTTTAATTAAATTGCCAAAACCTCAATTTATGCCTTATGAGGTGTTGTCGTCTGTAGAATTCTGAGGGAAAAATAATTTAATCCATTTTGGAATAAGGCTGTAACATAACAAAAGGAAGTGTACCTCAAAGTAGACCCAAAAATGATCCACTGCACCTGCAATTTATTTTTAAAAGATTCTAACCAGCCTCATTTACAGGTGCTGGGCAAAAATTGCATTAGTATCGCAACCAATTTAATATATGGTAGTGCAACCATATGATTCTAATATGAGCACAAAATCAGGCAAGACTGTTGCCATAATGTTTGCAGAAAACGAGAGATAAGTTTGCAGTGTAATAGTTTATTTTATAAGCGCCACTTGGGGATGCAGCGCGTGTACAGTAAACAAAATACAATAAAGTCATACAAGGGGGATAAATCACTAGTTTCAGTACATAATATAAATTATATAATATAAGTGCTAGAGCTTTGCCACAGATGAAAGAAGGTCCCTCCCCATAGAGCTTACAATCTAGCTAGGTGGGTAACATACAGATCAACAATGGAATGGGTATAAAGTGCTGGAGTGAGACTAATGCAGTGCGAATAATACAATCATATACTGTGCTGGTTACCAGATGGTATGATGTAGGCTAGATTTAAACCTGCCAATTGTGGTTTCCTTCACGCAGAGAGAGAGGAGTAGAATTCCGAGGATGGAGCCACGAGAGAGAAAGGTTTAAGGCGAAGGAAGAAGTACGAGTGGGGGGTCTGTACAGGAGTTGTTCTGTGATCAGCGGAGGGTAGAGCAGGACATATGGGGACACTAAAGAGGATAAGGAGCAGGAAAGCGAAGGGATTTAAAACCCTTTCCCTGCACAGATCGTATATTCACGATCTGTGCAGTAGAATGCTTTAACATGCCCATGATCGTGAATTATACGATCTGTGGCTTCCCCCCTCCAAAAATTTTTTTCCCCCCTGCTAGGGCCGATCGGGGGCAGCATTCAAACTGCCCCCCTATTCCCTCGATCCCCCCTCGTTTCCGTCCAAATCCGAGGTGGGGGATCAGAGATATCCTACATTGAAGTTTTCCACCTTGAAGCTGCCGGTCCGGAGGAGGAAGCTGAATGGGAGACCCACCGTTGACATCCACAGAACTTCCTCCTTCACCACGGGTCTTCCCATATGAGGTCACACTGCTTGCCCCCCGTGGTCCAGTGGAGGTACGCAGCATGATCTAGGGAGATCATGCTGCAGTCCCTAAGTATAGAAAAAGCTGTCACGCTAACCGCTTTTCTATACCATTTTGTGAATGGAACTCAAAGTTCCATTCACAAATAGGTTTTTTTTTCTAAGTCTTTGCTACTTAGCGAAGACTAGAAAAAAATGGGGACAGAGATCAAAATTTGGTGATCACTTTCTGATCACCAAATTATTGATCTTTGCCAATGAATGAAAAATCACTCTCCTGGAAAATGATTTCCGGAAGTGATTTTTCTGATCGGATTTCGAATTGGAAAACGGGCATTTGCCTGATTCCAATTTCGGTATCTTGCCCTAAGATGGATCTGATGTCATCTTTGGGAATGATCGGGGAAAAAAAGCTTGAAACAATCCTGTCTATGAGGTCTACAGACAATTCCTTTGACTTCATTCTTGGTTTGTGCTCTGACATGAACTGTCAACTGTGAAACCTTAAAGGCAGCTATAAAAAGCTCACAACTAACACCCAATTACAGGAGGATCCTACAGACTTTTTTAAATGAAGAAGACAAAAAACCCTGGTAATAATTTCCCTTTCCAGGATGAGAGGACAGTTGTGCTGTACCTCTAATACCCAAGATGTACAAGTCGGATGCTTTTATATGCTACACAAAGTCCACAAAGAAGTAAAACCCATTATTTTAGGTATTGGAAAACTTGCAGGGAAACATTTCTGGTTGGATTTTTGGTTGCAGTATACTGCCATTGGTCATATACCCTTATGGAACCATTCTAGCCACAATATATAGTATATAGAAGCTCCGTATCCCATTTTCAGCTTGCCTGGGGGCGGGGTTACCTACACAAACTGCGACATCCTGCTCCAAAAATTGTGTAAAAGAATGAGAATTTATAGTCGCCTGCCTTAATTACTGTAAGCAGGATTTTTTTATACCTTTAACAAATGGGTTGTTTGTGGTGATGGGCGTACAATTTGCCTGCATCCCATTGCTAGCATGGATCATTTTGTCGTCCACTGTACTGTTCAACTAGCATGGAGGACATACAGTGGGTTTCTTGTACTTATTTACCATAGCTGTGAGCCAGGCCAATCTAATTGTATATTGGTAAAGGTGTTTTTACTTACCATGCTGTGAGGTATCCCATTAGAGGTATATCGTCGTTTGACAGTACTGTTAGTCCTTGTAGAAGGTCCCGGAGGGGGGTGGTGAGACCCTCAGTAAGTCACTTTACATATCATCCATTGGTAGCTTATTAGACTGCTATACGATGTTTCCTGAGGACTAATACATATTGATAAATGTCCACAAAACCATGATCTTTTAAAGCAGGCACTTTAATCAATGCAGTGGTAATAGTTTACTTACAATGCATGTGTGTGTAAATGTGAATATTTGTAAATGAATGATCAATAAAGGCTGCAAACCGGTTGAGCAATGAAATTTCAATATTAAAACACCATTGAGGGTGTGCTTGATATAATTCTGCAAGTGCTATATAAAGGGGTTCTCTTGAGGAAATCTCCCCATTTTCAGTTGCAAACTGATACATTAATGTTCAAACGAATAATTATTTAGAATAAGACTTCCAATATATCTGCCTCTACTTAATCTTCAAAGTGAAGCTTAAGGCCACGCATGAATATTAGAACTACATAGGAATTTTGTAATTAGATTTGTTAGCACACATAAAATACAAATAACGTGCCAAATATTAAGCGGGTTCAAACGTATTAGAATACATTATTTTTACTTGAATTATTTACCAGTCATTTATGAGGAGGCAGAGGGCAAGCACAGCGATTATTTTAAGGGCTTAAAGGGCAAGTCCAGCCCCCAAATTAAAACTTAAATTACAGTAAAGTCACCCAAAACCCTAAATGGTAAGTTTGAAATCTGAAATTTATAATTCTAACCTATAATCCTGCACCACACTGTCCTGTTTTCCCTGCTTCTCGCTTCCTGGTTCTTCCAGTATCACAGCTGTCAGTTTGGATTTGACAGTTACATCACAAGCCAATGACTGAATGTTAATCCCCTGTCTGCCTCTTTCTAGCATGTCCAGGACTCAGTACAGGCTCAGTACGGTTTTCTAAATTGCTCAGTTTCCATGAGGAATCCAGAAGCATAGCAGGCAATACAGTAATGAATCATTGGACAAACTATATATATCAACATATTTTAAAGAGGCCATTCATTCTTAAAGATTGTTCTATAAGGGTGGGAGTTGCCCTTTAAGCCCCCCTCAAACTGATTTGCAAACGAGTATCACACAATTGTGAACCCACACTTGTGTTGGCAGGCCTGTGGCGCAGGCCTATTTACCAGGGCTGTGGGCTATGCACACATAAGTATTTAAACAACAATAAGTAGGAGATGCAGCTGCCCCAAGATAGAAAGAACCCCATACACACCAGGACATCCAATAATGGTCCAAAATAGAAAATGAGTTTATTCACAGTCAAAAAAAACTCACTAAATATCCCCTGTATATCTCCAAAGAAGACATAAAGTGCAAAGCATATGAGTACAAAAAACCACACAGATAAACTAGCACAATAGCAAAATACAAAAATTTTCACAATCAATGTCATGCCTCCTCTGCCACATAGGATCGCTATCCGAACATCAATACAACTCGAAACCCTGCCAGACGCCAAGTCCTCACCACATAAAACCATCAACACTAAGACGGATCCTAGTGTGGCATGAGGAGGCGTGACACTTGGATGGAGTTGGAGTCCGAAAACGGTGAAGAGTGTGGTCGTCCGCTTGTACACGGTTGTCCTGGCTTCTCACGTAGTCCTGGTTTGGGACGATCGTGTTTCGGCTTTCTTTAACACTGGGGTGTGGGGTTAATTATACCATCAAAAACCATTTGTTTTGTGTATGAGGGGATGTCGACCCATAGATTTTGCTCTTCGGCCTGTGATTACACGGGTATACTTGGAAGAAGTTTACGTTAGAGATGAGGAGCATTCGTATATAATTGGGAACCTGCTGGACTGCCGTGTTTTTTAGGGACACCTTTTTTTGTATTTTGTATTGGTGCTAGTTTTTCTGTGTGTTCTAAAGTTTTCCCCCAACCATGGCTAACTCACCTATAGTACAACCAAATATGTGGGGCTTTTCTGAATGACAGCAGGCAATGTAAATTTTCGGAAATGCGCCTACTACTACATACACTGCTCCTCATTAACGACGGGGAGGGGGGAGGAGACGGGGAGGGGGGGAGCATAGAAGATAGGAGGTCATGTACAACCATGTATGGAAGTAAATCAATTGCTAATCTAATGATGTTTACAAATGCAGAAGTCTGGCGGAAAAAACGGCGAACTTGAATAATAGCTTTAAAGAAAGGTATGATGTGATTGGTATAGCAGAATCATGCTTATGATTCACACAACTGGACAGTAAAATTGAGGATACTCTTATTTAGCAGAGTTAATAAAGAAAGAGGACGTATGTATGTATGTTAAACAGGAATTGAAGCCAAATTTAAAAGATGATAGATGGGGGTGATAAACGATACGGCAGAAACAATATGGTGGAACTGTGTACTGGAAGCGATAAGAAGGTAGGTAATTAATGTTGGAGTATGTTTAAGCCGCCAAATGCCGGAGAGGTGGAAATGAATCTCCATTTGTATGGCATTTGGCGAGCGGCTCCTGGTTGGGGCATGTTCTGGTTATGGGGGATTTTAACTACCCCTGACAAGATGGGATAAGGAAACTGCCAGCACCTCAAAAGGTTAAAGTTTCTTAAATTTCCATAGAGACATTTTCTTCCACAGATGGTAGAAGTTCCTACTACAGAAAGCGTTGTTGGATCTGGTGAATCTAATACGCTGAGCTCATTTTGGAGATGAGGGTAATGGGAAGCTTAGGGAATAGTGACCATGCTATAGTGTCATTAAATAGGTTGCAAAAAACTAAAGTGCACTGGGGTTAACAAAAACTTTTAAACTTAGGAAGCTAATTTTATGCTTTAACGGAATCGCTCCTGCTCATAGACTGGGGGTGGACTGTTTCTAGGTAAAATACTGAGCAGAGTGGACCACTTTTAAAGGGATATTAAACTATTACATTTCAAATCTGTACCTTTAGGTACAATATCTGTTGTATTCAATTAGATCAATGGACTTGAAATGTAGTTTTGAAGACGTTTCGCTAGTCATCCGACTGGCTTTCTCAATTAGAATGACTGTACAAGAATCGTTGGCCATTTATGTGAAAATAAAGAACCCAAGCCTAAATAGAGGTGGGGGGGTTTCGACACCAACGTCTGCCATGTACCAATGCTGTTTTACACACACTTACTCTGGGCGTTCCTATAACACCTCTTAGCCACTATCTAATCACACCCTTAACACCTGGCTGGTATGCTAATTGGGTATTTCCAGGGTACATAATTGCCACCAGATTCTTGACAGTCACAGATGATTGAGAAAAGCCAGTTGGATGACTAGCGAAATGTCTTCAAGAACTACATTGTCAAGTGTTGATCTAATTGAATACAACAGATATTACCATGACCTGGATGAATGAGAACCTTCACAAGCATAACTTTAGGTAAACAGTGTAAAAAATGAGGTCCACTCCTGCATGGCTTAATGCTAGGTAAAAAGGGAAATGGAAAAAGAAAAAGGGCTTTTTAAATTTTGAAAACAGAGGAACGAACAGGCTTACAGGAGTACAAAGCTTGTAATAAGAGTGCAAGAAAGCATTAAATTAGCTAAATAGAAAATGAAATACGGATTGCCGAACAAAGCAGTCCAACCCACAAATGTTTTTTAAGTTATAAAATGGTTAAAAACATGAGGACTGAGAATGTGGGACCATTAAATATGGAGCTGAGGTGGTTGTAGAAAGATGCCGAAAAGCTACATCTGCTGAAACCGTTTTTTTACATCGGTTTTTATGCTGGTAATCTTTTCCTTACAGTAGGGATTGTAAATATGCAGGGCAAGAAATGAAGAGTTATAATTGGCTAACAGTGATATGGCTATATTGCTACAGAGATATGTTATGGAAACATTAGACCAAAGTTAATATCATAAAAGCCCAGGACCAGATGGATTGCATCCTCGGATTATTTAAAAGAGCTTAGTTCAGTTCTATCTAGACCACTGTTTCTCATCTTTTCAGATTCGCTTTTGTCTGGGGATGTGCCGCTGTGATTGGAAGAAAAAAAGCCAAGTGTATACCAATATTCAAAAAAGGTAGTCGTTCACAGCCTGGAAAATGACCTGTAAGCCTAATCAGTGGTAGGGAGGTGATGGAAACTTTGTTAAGGGTCATATCCTTGGCTTTGTCTCCAGAGATCATCTTATTAGTAGTAGTCAGCATGGATTTATGAGAATAGATCATGCCAGACAATTTAATTGGTTTTTTATGAAGAAGTGAGTAAGAAGTTAGATTCAGGCACAGCAGTGGATGTGGGATATTTGGATTTTGCAAAAGTTTTTGATACTGTGCCACATAGCGACTAATGTATAAACTGAGGACTGTTGGCCTTGAAGAAAACATTTGTTCATGGATAGAGAACTGGCTATTGGACTGCAAACAGAGAGTGGTGGTTATGGAGCTACATCTATGTGGGCTCAAGTTCTAAGCGGATGTGGCCTCAGGTTCTGTACTGGGGCCACTTCTGTTTAATCTGTTTATAAATGATTAGAAGGGGGCATTGAGAGCAAGGTCTCAGTGTTTGCTGATGACACTAAACTATGCGTAGGCTTTTGAAACTTCCAATGATGTGCAAGTGCTGTGTGTGGGTGCAAAGCATGTGTGCAGACTGATGATAGATTATCAAATGGCAGAAGGCAGATGAGATTTCATGTTTAAATGTGGTGATGATTTGGATTAATAATCCTGTGCCACCTACACCATAAAACTCTGTGTTAAGTGCATCTGTATGGAAAGATTTGGGGTTCTGGTAGATAACGACTTAGCTATAGCAAACAATGCCTGGTAGAAACGGCTAGAGTAGCAGCACGATATTGTCTTGTAAAAAAGGGGAAATTAGATTCAAGAGAAAAAATATTATTCTCCCTCTTTACAAGGCCTCATTTGGAATATGCTGCAGTGCAGTTTTGGAATCCCATATACAAAGGGACATCTTGGAAATTAGGCAGTTCAGAGAAGGGCAACTAAATTAATAAGGGAGATGGAGGGGCTTGAGATATGCAGACGATTTAGACAATTAGGGCGTGTTTACATTGGAGAAGCGACGTTTGCGTGGGGACATGATAACCTTGTACAAATATATTAATGGCCCATACAATGAACTCTCTGGTGCATTGTTAACTAATAGGTCATATCAGAGGACACGTGGACATCCTTTAAGATTGGAAGAAAAGAAGTTTCATCTTCAGGTTAGGAAGGGTTTCTTTACAGTGGAATGGTGAAATTGTGGAACTGTCTTCCAGCAGATGTGGTAATGCAAGTTCATTGAATAGCTTTAAAAAGGCCTGGATAAGTTTTCTAAAACTAAAAAATATGAGAATTACTGGTATTAATGATCTGGTTAATCAGGGATACTTTCCGATTGCCGTTTGGAGTCAGGAAGGAATTTCCCCCCCCTTTTTAGCTGTTTTTTTTTTTTTGCCTTCCTCTGGATCAACTGTTAAGTAGGGTTAAAAAAAAAAAAAAAAGAGAGTGAATAGGTTGGACTTGATGGACATATTGTCTTTATTTAACCTTAATTACTATGTAACTATGTACGATAAAGCACTGATACTTCGTCGTGACAGTATCGGTGCTTTATTGTTACTGGGTGTACCCAGCTTAAGTCTACCTTACTTGCAGGGATGTAGAAAGGACACATTGACACTGTGTGGGATGTGAGGCACTACAGTCTGAATGCTTCTTTGCATTTATTTTAACATGATACAAAACAAAATCTAGAATATTTAAACTGAACTTTGCTTAGCCATCTTAGTCAAATACTTTGTATAGATCCATATAGTGGATGTTTTCTGTATTTTTTTTTAATAGATTGGTTTCTTTTTTTTTTTTTTTTTGGAATTGCTTAAAGCCTTTTTAAAAATGCCTTATGACTACCAGCTTGGGTGGTTTGGGCCGTTTGGTTTCAAGCAACTGTGTCTCTGCAGTTCATTACACTACAGGCTGAAGGCAGAATACAAGTACATTATTTCTGGAGTAATCAAAACCTTTTATATTGTAACCTTTCCCAGCACATGAGAGCATCTTTGGGCAAAAAATACTAAAGCTCAAGAAAAGATTTTTCAATAAAATTGGAATTAAATGAATTGAAGTCATCAATTTTATCAACATGGTGTCTGTCTGCTCTTTACCTTTAATATCCTGGAGAATCAACCTAATTTGGGGGTTTGGATTGCATTATCTCCAGGCTACATGAGTGTTGGTTGATGTCATGGTACAATATTTCTGATTGGCCACACAATGCCTTTATATCTTTACGCTGTAAATTCCCTCTATAGATCCTGTGAAAATATGTGCAATGGTATCTTGAATGCAAATAAGCATAGCAATTAATAAGCTACAGTGCTCCAGTGCACAGTATTCACAGATTATCACTTTTCCCACATTTTGTTATCTTCACAGCTTATTTCAAAATGGATTAAATTAATTTTTTCTACACGCAACACCCATAATGAAAACGTGAAAAAGTTTGCTTGAGGTTTGGCAAATTAATGAAATCACATGTACATAATTATCACTGCCTTTGCTCAATACTTTGTCGATACACACCTAACCTTGGGCAGTTTTGCCTATTCCTCTTTTCAGAACATCTCAAGCTAATCAGGTTGGATGGGGAAGCTTCGGTGCACAGCTATTTTTAAGATCTTTCCAGTATGTTCAATTGGATTCAAGTCTGGACTCTGGCTGGGCCACACAAGGAAATTCACAGAGTTGCCTGAAGGCACTTCATTAATATATTGGCTGTGTGCTTATGATCGTTGTCCTGCTGAGAAAGATGGTCACCCCAGTCTGAGTTTTCATCCAGGATGTCTCGTTACATTGCGGCAGTCATATTTCCCTTCACCAAACTAGTATCTAAGTTCCGCCGCCAGAAAACATCCCTACGCATGATGCTGCACTACCATGCTTCACTGTATTGGCCTGTGGATGAGCCGTGGCCTGGTTTCCTCCAAACATGAAGCCCGGCATTCATCACCAAAGAGTTAAATCTTTGTCTCATTAGACCAGAGAATTTTGTTTCTCATGGTCAGAGTCCTTCAGGTGCCTTTTGGCAATCTCCAGTGTGGCTGCCATGTGCCTTTACTGAGGAACTGGCTTCCATCTGGTCACTCTACCACACAGACCTGATAGGTGGAGTTGCTGTAGATATGCTTGTCCTTCTGGAAAGTTCTCCTCTGTCCAAAGAGGACCTCTGGAGCTCTGAACAGAGTGGACCATTGGGGTTTAGATGGCTTGCCAGCTCTTTGAAGAGTCCTGTTGGTTTTGAACTTCTTCCTCTTATGGATGATGGAGGCCACTGTGCTCATTGGGACCTTCAAAGTAGTAGAAATTTTCCTGTAACCTTCCCCAGATTTGTGCCTTGAAACAATCCTGTCTATGAGGTCTACAGACAATTCCTTTGACTTAATTCTTGGTTTGTGCTCTGACATGAACTGTCAACTGTGAAACCTTATATATGTAGACAGGTGTGTGCTTTTCCAAATCATGTCCAATCAACTGCAGAAACATCCCAAGAATGATCAGGGGAAACAGGATGCACTTGAGCTAAATTTTGAGCTTAAAGGGTATGTACACTTTAAAAACAACTTTAGCTTACTGGATAGCTTTGCCTTTAAATATAAAGGTGTATAATTTTTTTGTTACACTCCTCTCCCGTAGCCTACCTTTACTCCTTGAGTGTTGCTGAATTTCTCCTCCTCTGAAATGTCATTTTTAGCTCATCCCCCCACAGGATTGTGCAAACCTCCAACATCTTGTGTCGAATGCGCACCAACGTCACATGGGTACGCGCAGTGAAGTCATGCGCACACACTACAAACGGCTGCAAACCTTCCAGACACAAGAAGATGTTGGAGGTTTGCATAATCTCGTGGGGGCAGAGTTAAAAACACCAGTTCAGACCAGGAGGAAGTCAGCAACATTCAAGGAGTAAAGGGAGGCTATGAGAGGGGAGAAGAACTAAAAAAAATGATTTACCTTTATATTTGAAGCCACAGCTATCCAGTAAGCTAAATTAGTTTTTACAGTGAACATTGAATGGCAAAGGCAGTGAATAATTATGTACTTGTTTATTTTATATTTAATTAATTTGCCAAAACCTCAATTATGCCATTATGAGGTGTTGTCGTCTGTAGAATTCTGAGGGAAAAATAATTTAATCCATTTTGGAATAAGGCTGTAACATAACAAAAGGAAGTGTACCTCAAAGTAGACCCAAAATGATCCACTGCACCTGCAATTTATTTTTAAAAGATTCTACCAGCCTCATTTACAAGGTGCTGGGCAAAAATTGCATTAGTATCGCAACCAATTTAATATATGGTAGTGCAACCATATTATGATTCTAATATTGAGCACAAAATCAGGCAAGACTGTTGCCATAATGTTGCAGAATAACGAGAGATAAGTTTGCAGTGTATATAGTTTATTTATAAAGCGCCACTTGGGGATGCAGCGCTGTACAGTAACAAAATACAATAAAGTCATACAAGGGGGATAAATACATAGTTCAGTACATAAATATATAAATTATATAAATATAAGTGCTAGAGCTTTGCCACAGGATGAAAGAAGGTCCCTGCCCCATAGAGCTTACAATCTAGCTAGGTGGGTAACATACAGATACAATGGAATGGGTATAAGTGCTGGAGTGAGACTAATGCAGTGCGAATAATACAATCATATACTGTGCTGGTTTCCAGATAGGTAGGATGTAAGGCTAGATTTAAACCTGCCAATTGAGGTTTCTTCACGCAGAGAGAGAGGAGTAGAATTCCAGAGGATGGGAGCCACGAGAGAGAAAGGTTTAAGGCGAGAGGAAGAAGTACGAGTGGGGGGTCTGTACAGGAGTTGGTTCTGTGATCAGCGGAGGGTAGAGGCAGGAACATATGGGGACACTAGAGAGGATAAGGAGCAGGAAAGCGAAGGGATTTAACCCTTTCCCTGCCACAGATCGTATATTCACGATCTGTGCAGAGAATGCTTTAACTGCCACAGATCGTGAATATACGATCTGTGGCTCCCCCCTCCAAAAATTTTTTTCCCCCTGCTCAGGGCCGATCGGGGGCAGCATTCAAACTGCCCCCCTAGTCCCCTCGATCCCCCCTCGGTTTCGTCCAAATCCGAGGGGGGGATCAGGAGATATCCTACATTGAAGTTTTCCCTACCTTGAAGCTGCCGGTCCGAGGAGGAAGCTGAATGGGAGACCCCGGTGACATCACAGAACTTCCGTCCTTCAACGGGTCTTCCCATATGGAGGTACACTGCTGCCCCCGGTGGTCCAGTGGAGGTACTGAGCATGATCTATGGAGATCATGCTGCAGTCCCTAAGTATAGAAAAAGCTGTCAAGCTAACAGCTTTTCTATACATTTTGTGAATGGAACTCAAAGTTCAATTCACAAATAGGTTTTTTCTAAGTCTTTGCTACTTAGCGAAGACTTAGAAAAAAATGGGGACAGAGATCAAAATTGGTGATCACTTCTGATCACCAAATTATTGATCTTTGCCAATGAATGAAAAATCACTTCCTGGAAAATGATTTCCGGAAGTGATTTTTCTGATCGGATTTCGAATTGGAAAACGGGCATTTATGCCGTATTCCAAGTTCGGTATCATTCCCTAAGATGATCTGATGATCATCTTTGGGAATGATCGGGGAAAAAATGGGGGAAATCACACAAAAAAATTCTTAAAGTGATACACACACCCCTTTTTTTTTTTTTACCCTAAAACTATAAATTAGAAAAAAGTTGTCTTCTCCAAGCTCCCAATTTCCCTAGTGATATCGGTAAAGTAAACGCGGATACTTATTTGTACGATTTCAAGGAAACTAAGCCTATTTTTTAGAAGGAATTTTGCAGAGGTACCAAATAAAGACCGTATTGAATTTTTAGGTCAGTAAAGTGTGCAAAACGTGTGTGACTCTCCATACTAACCGTTTCACTAAATACCACTAAAAGGGGGAGAGTGTGTGTGTGGGGGGTGGGTTTGTGGCGTTTTAAAAATTTTTCTTGTAACTGCACTTCTAATGCGTCCCATTTGAGCTAGTTGGTGGCCTCGTCTCTGTGTGCACCCACACATATGGCATACCGTTTGATTCGGAATGTGGGAGATTGCTATTAGTGGGTTTTTTTTGCTTGTCAAGTGGGTTTAGGTAGGATTTCAACCCTTGAATCATCTATTTTATTTTTCACAAAATCTCGTAAAAACACAAGTTCTTTGGATACGCTGGTCTGGAATTCTTCATGCATGTAGAAAGCATGGCACCGTAACGTAGCTGAAGGGTGTTAGATTCCAAAAATATTAGTTTGGGGGGAATTTCCATGTTTCGGGACGTGTTTCCTTAGAAAAAGGGTAAGCTGTTCAATATAAGAGCACTTTGATTTTTTCTTGTAATTGCATTTGTGCATGGTCCCATTGGAGCTAGTGGTGTGGCCACGTCTCTGTGTGCATCCACGCATATGGCATACCGTTTGATTCAGCAACATGTGGGAGATTGATATTTAGTTGGGGGTTTTATTTGTGGGGGGGCATTCAAGTTTTGGGGCTGTTTGAATACAGAGCACTTGATATTTTTCTTGTAATTACACTGGTGCATGCGTCCGATTTGAGCTAGTTGGTGGTCACGCCCCTGTGTGCATCCACGCATATGGCATACCGTTTGATTCAGGGCATTTGGAAGATTGATAATTGACAAGTTTTTTTTTACATGACATGGAAATTTGCCATGATTTTTAACTTTGAATTGTATTTTTATAAATTTTTCCTGAAATCTGGTAAGAAAGCGATTGTACACAAAACTGCACCCACACCATTGGTGGTATGCATAAAAGAATCACACCATTGTGTAGCTGAAGGTGTGTTGTAGAGTCCAGAATATTAGTTTGGGGGGTATTTCTAATATAGAGGGGTGTTTAGTCTGACAAATCTGAAAAGTTGCTGTAATTGGGCCACTGTTCATGGTACTTTGTGGCTAGTTGATTCACGTCTGCGTGTGGAACCATACAAGGGCATACGTTGATTCAGGACATTTGGGAGATTGATATTTGGTAATTTTTTTTACATTACTTGGGATTTTGGCATGATTTCTACCTTTGAGAGTGTTTTTTTTCAAATTTTTTAGAAAATCTGCTAAAACTGTGAACTTCTACGAAGAACTGCGCCCACACCATTGATGGTACGAATGAACAAACTACAGAATTTCGTAGATAAAGGTGTGTGGATTCGAGAGATATGGTTTGTGGGGGTTGTTTTGTGGGGAAAAATTGCAGACTGTTCAAATTCAGATTTGACTGAATTTTTTGCTGTTTGAGCCATTGTGCATGTTTTCACTTTGTGTCTTTTGGCTTCCACTCCACGTGTGTGTAACCACACATATGGCATAACCGTTTGATTCAGGACATTTGGGAGATTGATATTTGTAGCTTTTTTTTTACATTCCATGGGGTTTTGGCATGATTTCTACCTTTTGAAGTTGTTTTTGTTCATTTTTTCAGACAAATGCGAATTTCTACGAAGAACTGCGCCCACACCATTCATGGTATGAATGAACAAAACTACAGCGTACGTAGCTGAAGGTATGTAGATTCTGAGAATATATAGTTTTGTGGGGGTATTTCCAAGTTAGAGGGGTGTTCAGTGTTTGAAAAATCTGGGAAAATGCTGTTATTGGCTCCACTGCGCATTGTTTTACATTTTGACTAGTCGTCTTCCACGTCCGTGTGTGTAACCACACATATGGCATACCATTTGATTCAGGACATTTAGGAGATTGATATTTGGTAAGTTTTTTTACATTACATGGGGTTTTGTGTGTGATTTTGTAACTTTGAAATGTATTTTTCTCTATTTTTCCAGAAAATTGTGTAGAAATGCGAAATTCTATAAGAACTGCGCCCCACACCATTGATGGTATGAATGAACGAACTACAGTGCTACATAGCTGAAGGTGTTTAGATTTCAGGAATATATAGTTGTGGGGGGTATTTCTGAGTTATCAGGGTGTTTTGGGAAAAAAACTGCAGACTGTCACAATTCGGAGTTGGCTAAATATTTTCGCTGTTTCTCAACCATCATACATTGTCCACATCGTGGCTTTTCGCTTCCACGTCCGCATGTGTAACCACACATATGGCATACGTTTGATTCAGGACATTTGGGAGATTGATATTTAGTAACTTTTTTTACATTCCGTCAGGTTTTGGCGATGATTTCTACTTTTGAATTTGTTTTTTGTTCATTTTTTCAAAAAGTGCGAACTTCTACGAAGAAGAACTGCGCCCCCACACCATTGATGGTATGAATGAACGAACTACAGTGCTAACATAGCTGAAGGTGTTTAGATTTCAGGATATATAGTTTTGTGGGGGGTATTTCTGAGTTACGGGGGGGTGTTTTGTGGAAAAAACTGCAGACTGTCCAAATTCGGAGTTGGCTAAATATTTTCGCTTTTCTGAGCCATCGTGCATTGTCTCACTTTGTGGCTTTTCGCTTCCACGTCCACAGTGTAACACACATATGGCATACCGTTGATTCAGGACATTGGGAGTGATTATTTAGTAACTTTTTTTTAGATCCATGAGGGTTTTGGCATGATTTTTACCTTTGAAGTTGTTTTATGTTCGTTTTTTCAGACAAATGCGAACTTCTACAAAGAACTGCGCCCACACCATTGATGTATGAATGAACAAATACAGCGTTACATAGCTGAAGGTGTGTAGATTTCAGGATATATAGTTTGTGGGGGTTATTTCTAAGTTACGGGGGTGTTTTGTGGAAAAACTGCAGAACTGTCCAAATTCGGAGTTGGCTAAATATTTTCGCCGTTTCTGAGCCATCGTGCATTGTCTCACTTTGTGGCTTTTCGCTTCCACGTCTGCGTGTGTTACCACACATATGGCATACCGTTTGATTCAGGACATTTGGGAGATTGATATTTAGTACTTTTTTTTACATTCCATGGGGTTTTGGCATGATTTCGACCTTTTGAACGCTGTTTGATGTTCATTTTTTTTGAAATCTGGTAAAGTGCAAATTTCTAAGAAGACTGCGCCCACACCATTGATGATATGAATGAACGAAACTACGGCGTTACATAGCTGAAGGTGTATAGATTTCAGAGTAGATTAGTTTGTGGGGGGTATTTTTGAGTTGGGGGGGTGTTTCGTGGAAAAACTGCAGACGTTCAAATACAAAACTGGCTAATTTTTTTTTGCTGCTACTGACATTTGGCACTGGTCACGCTCTGGGTTGTTGGTAGATGTCTCTGGGTACACCCATGAATGTGGCATACGTTTTATTCGGGAGGGGTTAGGGCTTTCATATTTGAGATGCGTTTTGAACTTTCCTCCACAGTTTTTAGCTGAAATTCGCATTTGATTTTGTCTCTGATTTTACAGTTGAGGAAAAAAAAGGAAAGTGAGAGAAAGTAACTTACAATTTGACGAAGAGCTGCGTCCGGGTACCTGCATTTTGATCGAAACTAACCTCACTCGTAAAATCCTGGAGTGTGTAGTTTCTAAAAATATCTCACTTGTGGGGATAGTTTAGATAATTTGGTAGATATTCTATGTTAACTGTTAGTAGTGGTTACACATTTTAATTTGGTGTAATATTCTAGGAGGTGCAGTTTTAGTTTGGGGGGTTCTCCTGTACAGGAAAAGTCGGGTACCTACATATATCTGGTATCGTTGTACTCGGGAGTATCTGAGTTTTAGAAACAGTAAGATTTTTGTGCGTAACCCTTAAGATAACTATAAGTAAAAATGGGAAAAATCATGAAAATTTGCAAATTTTTCATTTTTACATATTTTACCTCAAATTCCAGTAAAATTTCCAGAAAAGTTACAAAATTCTGTTACCATGTTAAAGTAACTTTGTGCTGAAAAAAACAATGTATAATATTCCTGATTTACTGCAAGGTTTCCTACTGTAAAATTAGTCTAAAGCGATTAAGGGCAAAATCCTGAAAATTCTTCTGGCAGTTAAACGCAAAAAAAAATGAAAATCTCCTGGCAGTGAAAGGGTTAAATGTTAGGAAAAGGGTTATGTATACAATGCGCTGTTTAACGGGGAGCCAGGTTGTTTTGTTCGGTATGGAGATTTGGGATACTGTTTATTAGAGAGTGAAACAATTTGTGTGGCAGAGTTAAGTATAGACTGAAGGGGAGAGAGGTGGGAAGCAGGAAGACCAGAAAGTAGTAGGTTGCAATAGTCCAGGTGCGATAGGATAAGAGCACGTATAAGCATAGCGGTGGTCGAAAGAGAAAGGAACCTGCAGATTTTGGTCATATTGCAAAGGAAAAAGCGGCAGGTTTTCACAACATAGTTAATGTGGTTAAAAAAGGAGAGAGAGGAATCAATAATTACCCCTAGGCAGTGTGACAATTGGAAAGGGAAAATGGGGGTATTGTCATTAGAGGTGAAGAAAGATGGGACAGGACCAGGTTTAGGTGGGAAAATGATCAGTTAAGTTTTATAAAGATTTAATTTGAGGTAGTTTTGAGACATGCAGTAGGAGATGGCAAGGAGGCAGTCTGAGACACGTGATTGAATGTCAGGAGTTAGTGTAGGTATGGACAAGTAGATTTGTGTGCTATCTGCATATAAATGATACTTGGAGCCAAAAGAGCTAATAACATCTCCCAAGGAAATATGGTAGAGGGGAGAACAATAAGGGCCCAAGGATAGACCCTTGCGGTACCCCCACACCAAGAGGAACCAGAGAAGAGGTATTGCTAGCATAAGAAAGAGAGTAAGTACGGTCAGAGAAATAGGATAGAAACCAGGATGCCACTTTATTCCGAATGCCCAAAGAGTGAAGTATCTGCAAAGAGTGAAGTATCTGAGGATGGTCAAGGAGGATAAGAATAGAAAAGTGACCATTGGCCTTTGCAACCTGCAGATCATTCACAACCTTACACAGAGCCGTCTTGGTGGAATATGCAGGACGGAATCCAGATTGGAGGTCTAGCGAGAGCTTTTTTATTATGGCAAATTGAGGGTCACACTCCAAAAAAACGCTTAATTTATTATAGACCACACACCACACATACTTCAATGTTTTGGGGTTACATGCCCCCTTCCTCAGTTTCACCCGAAAGAGGCATGTAATCCCCGAAACATTGAGATATGTGTGGTGTGTGGTCTATAATAAATTAAGCATTTTTTTGGAGTACAACCCTCAGTTCCATGTTTGTCGTATTTTGTTGTTCCTAAGGGAGGACTGCTTGAGGTGTGTGCACCCACTTTTTGAGACAGAGTGCACTTTCACTTATTTGCTCCAGTGGACTTTTTTAGTATGGGCTTAACATGGGCATGCTAAAAATTGAATGGAAAATTCCCGATGTAAGAGAGGCATTGAATATAATAGTGAGTTTAGGGGTAAGCACAAGATTACAGTACTTTAATAATACAGAGACAATGGGATCAAGAGGACATGTCGTGAGCGTACATGATTGTGAGCGCAGGTTGTGCAGGTGTCATATACGAAACCCATGCATCTGGCGTTAAGATGGAGTTAAAGTTACGCTAACCGATATTAAATCAGCACAACTTTAACTGCCTAGCGGCTGTGAATAAATGAGCCTGATATTCTGCCATTGTCCAAAAATCTATTTGATATGGAAAAAAGTCTTTCTAATGATATGGAAAATTCTGAGATACCCAGTCATAGCTATTCCAGAAATGGCAATTCTAAATATAGATATAGAAAAGAATGATGCTGAAGCATCGGAATGATATTCCATATAATCCAAGCTACAAGATTGTCTATAGCAAATAAATGGAAATCTGACACAAAAGGTAAAATTTTAAATAGATTGAACTTTAATAAACAGTATGAAGAAACATATAGTTCAACAACTGATTGATAACTGAATCTATGTAAGAATTGTATCTGAGAGGTTTATTTAATAACATTTATATGTCCTTTCTCCCCCAGCTTTGTCTCGTCCTCAATGTAGATCTCCTCTAATTGCTTTCTCCTATTTCATCCTCTCCTGATTTGCTTTAAGGGCATGTCCACCAATAAAATGATATGTACACATAGCTGCAGCCCCCCCCCCCAACCCCCACTTTATTTTACTTACCCTCCCCCAAAAATGCTTATACCTATCCCTAATAGATATGAATGGGAGAAGTCGCAAGATTGGGATTCACAATGTAATTTATAGTGTCACATTTTACTTTTTCTGTCACTTTGAAAAACATGGAATTATCTATATTTGTGTAGCACCTTAAAGGGTATCTTTACTTTAAAAAAATACATTTTTCACAAATGGTTAGGGTAAGGGTCCACTACTCTAACACTTTTTTCAGTTTTGAAATTGGAGCTATATATCGTGTGATATCTTTGTTTGAAATTACAGCATTTAAAGAAAAAAAAACTGCCACTCATAAATAAAAAATATAATATATGAACCCTCCCCTTGACCCCTCACTAGGCTCTTTGGTTGCCTATCTATCTATTTTAAATCTGTCTACCTAAATATCTATCGTGGTCTGTCTGTCTGTCTCTCTGCCTGTTTTCAATCTGTTTATCTGTCTCCATCTCTCTCTCATAAATAACCTGCAGTGCACAAGACTTTTAATTTCGGGAAGGCAAATTTTCACGGGTTAAAAGTAGCTCTTCAGAATGTCAACTGAGATAATGTATTATCAGGTAAAGGTACTGAACAGAAGTGGACTGTGTTTAAGGGGATTTTAAGCCAGTTCACATCTAAATTTATACCCTTGGGAAATAAATGTAAAAAAAAAAAATCCGCGCCCATGTGGCTGAATTCTGATGTAAAGAGGCAAATGGTAAGGAAGAAAACGCCATTTCTAAAACCTTTAAGTCCGAGGGAACGGAAAGGGCCTTTAGGGATTATAAAAACTAACGTAACAAGGAGTGTAAGAAAGCAATCAAACTAGCTAAAATTATAATGAAGTAGGATAGCTGAAAAAGCATCACTAAGCCACATTTTATAGTATATTAATATAATAGTAAGAAGATGAGGACTCAGAATTTAGCACCATTAATTAATGGGGATAAGTTAGTTATGGAGGATGGTGATAAAGCAAATGTCTTGAGTATTTTTCCCCTCTGTATACACTATAGAAGATCCAAGTACAGATATCATAGAGTATAGTAGCAAATATGGTGTAAAAGATTCAAGTGGACTTTGGTTAACCGAGGATATGGTACAGAAAGAACTAAATAAGGTTAATATAAATAAATCTCCTGGACCGGATAAATACATCTCGGGTACTTAGGGAGCTAAGTTCAGTTTTACTAGGACACTGTTTCTGATTTTTGCAGATTCCCTCATGTCCGGATGTGTGCCTCTGGATTGGAAAAAGGTGATGTTATTCCAATATTCAAAAGGGTAGTCGTTCACAGCCGGGGGTAATTACAGGCCTGTAAGTTTAACTTCAGTGGTGGGGAAGATACTGGAAAGTTTAATAAGGGAACATGTTCTAGAGTATGTTTCAAGGACTGACATAAGTAGTAACCAGCATGGATTTAGGAGGAATAGATCTGTCAAACTAACTTGTTGGCTTTTATGAGGAGGTGAGTAGAAATTTAGACTCGGCATAGCAGTAGATGTAGTTTACTTGGATTTTACAAAGGCTTTTGATACAGCCCCCCATAAGCGACTAATGTATAAGCAAAGGTCTGTTGGTCTGGGGAGGCACATTTCTACATGGATAGAAAATTGGTTAATAAATAGGATGCAGAGAGTGGTTGTTAATGGGGCTTCATCATTATGGACTAAAGTGCTAAGTGGGGGTGGAACGATGGTGGGGCCGCTTCTATTGAATCTATTTATTAAAGGGGAACTGTGGTCCAAAAATGACTTTAAGTAAATTGAGGTAAATTGATAGGAATTGCTCCCCTTCTATTGTTTATTTTGCATAGTTTTGAAGATATTTACATTTTTGTGTTTGATATGGCAGCAGCATCACCAGGTGCCCTGCACTTCCTGCTTCCTGCTCTGAAACTGTCAGTCAATCTGTCCTGTGTCTCCTCCTCCCCTTTGCAGCCCCCCTGGTCCCTCCCACTCATGGACCCCATGGTCCCTCCAGTTGCCCCCCATGGCCCATTATCTTACAGCCCCATGTGGCCCCGGCCACTTGTGGGTGCCGTGGCCCACCCCTTCATGGGTGCTGTGGCCCGCCCACTCATGGGTGCCTAAGTCCTGCCCAATAACGGGTGCCTAAATTCCGCCCAATCGCGGGTGCCGTGGGTTACTCAGACTCCCCCCCCACACACACACACAGAAAACTCTGTGGAATCAGCCTTTTCAGGCAGAGTGAGAATTCTGCCTGAAAAGGCTGTTTTCACACAGTGAAAGAGAAGGGCTGTAGATTCCCTTACCTTCTCTGTCAGGACTTCACACAACAGAGAGGAGGAGGGACTTCCTGTCTCCCTCACACAATGAGGGAGTCTGAGGCTGTGCTCACCGGCGGCACTGTGCAGGAGAAGCCTCAGGAATGTCACAAGTCAGCCTCCCACCCATCCAACTTTCTGGTCAGTCATTTCTGTATATTTTGGGCTGTGGAGTATGTAGAGAAGTGGTTGATTGCTCGTTTTAAAGGTAGGAAACTGGCCTTTCATTTAAACTTAACTTGTTTGGAGACCACAGTTCTCCTTTAATGATTTGGAAGTGTTTATTGTAAGCAAGGTTTCTGTGTTTGCTGATGACACAAATTGTCGACCATTAAAAACCTCAGAGGATGTGCAATCGTTGCAGGGGGATCTAGATAGATTGTCACATTGGGCAGCTAAGTGTCAGATGACATTCAATGTTGAGAAATGTAAGGCGATGCATTTTGGACTTAAAAATCCTTGTGCTGCTTATACTATAAATGGATCAGTGTTAAAGAACTAAACCCAAAATACAAAGGCCGCTCCACAGACTCCATAACTGTCACATAGTAAAATCATTTGTCTCTGACCACTGAATTCAGCCTCTTAGGGTGAGGCCACACTGCAACGCAGGAATCGCGCACCAAATCACAAGCGTTATCGCACGCGATTGTGTGCGCGATTCTTGTGCGTTATGGAAACGCATGCGTTACCGCACCAAAAATGGTGAACGCAATCGCATGCGCATCGGAAATCGCGGGGATTTTCGCTTTCCCGCGATTTCCATTTTAGCGAAAACCACTGGCGCAAACGCACGAAAAACGTGCTAGTGTGGCCTAGCCCTAAGTGTAGAAATCATTTATAGAACATTTCCTAGTGCTGGCAATCTATGATGTCACGGCTGACTTCTTGTGTTGCCTCTTCCTGGTGGTCCAGGTACCAAAACTCCTTCTGCACATGCTAACTAGCTACCTTGTGTTTGTTTCCAACTCCCCTTATTAAGCTGCATGTAACAGTTGAACTCAGAGTCCCCACCTGCCAGTGTCTCCCAGCCAATCATCAGAGATAGCAGTGAATATTATTAGCAACTTGTTAACCATTTATATTTGTGAGCATTTCTGCTAGAGACTGTCAGGCTCATTTACCCAGACTTGCTGGGCAGATACTGTATATGGAGTTAAAGTTGTGCTAGCCGGTTCGCTACCGGTTAGCGCGGCTTTAACGCCATATTAGCGTTGGATGCGGGGGTTATGGAAATTAGCTTTGCAGCAGGTCAATTTCCTGAGGCTTCCCATTAAAGTGCAAGAGAGAACACACATTCGCAATAATGCGCTATCGTACCCCTAAGAGTTTGAGTCTTAAAGGGAAAGGTGGCAACCCCAGTAGAATTGAACTGACCACTTTACAGCGTACACTTATAAAAACAAAACAGCTCAGAGCTGCAGGTGCAGTATATTGACTTGAACATGGTGTTAGCACAGCTCTGTGCAATGCATTTTACAGGCCACCTTTGCCTTTAAGACACAAACACGTATTAAATCTACATGTTGCAGTTCTAAATACCATTGCATTTAATACAAACTGTATCAGCCTGCAGCAAAATTTGCACCATTTTTAACAATAAGAACTTTTAATACATAGGGCTGTATGTTTGTTCGGGTCTTAAAGGCAAAGGTAAGAACCCTAATTGGAAGAGGGTTTTTGTTTATGCAAAACTTCCAACAGGCAGCCCTCCTGCTGCATTAATTTTATATAACATGTTTGCATCCCTCTAACAGTGCCCCTTTAATTGGCATTCCCTCCAATAATTCCTGTTAATATGTACATTTATAGAAGCAACATGGTGCAGAGCTGCAAGTGGCATACCCTCCAACATTCCCCTTTAATACATACACTAATAGTGCAGTGCTGCAGGTTTAATATAATGACCCTGATCTTAGCACAGCTCTGTGCAATGCATTTATCTGTGTAATGCATTTCTTAGCTTAGCTCTGTACTATAGTTTGTTGTTTTTATACAGACAGCTGAATCAAAAACACACTCTTCCTTGGAGAAGGAGCAATGGACATATAATGTCCATAAAGTAAATGTTCCTCGAATATAATAGTACAGTTTCAAGATTCTGCACCACTGGTATATGTCCCCCCAAAAAACACATGATTTATCCACAAACATCCCCCTTTGCTATAGAGGGTGCGGGCTTCCAGCTGACTTGAAGCATTGTTGGTGGGACTGTACGGAGGTGCAAAAATTATGGAAGGACTGTGAGATAATAATTCAGGAGGTTCTCCACACCACAATTACTCTAGACCCATGGTCCGTACTTTTTGACAAAACTATAACACACCTATCCCTGCCAGGAAACAAACTTGCACACAGTGTGTGTGCTAGCGCTAGGACTTTTATAGCCGCTTCTTGGAAGCAAACTGCTCCCTCCAGACAACAATTAGTATTGAAAATATGGTGGTTGTGTGAAAATGAGTTGGTAGTTAATAGGGTCAGAGGCACAATGAAACTATATGATATGGTGTGGAATCCATGGATATACACTATGGGATCCCGGGGAGAGCCTGTCCGAGCCAAATATAACAAGAGACGCAGATGAGGATTGGGAGAACCGATGCAGCAGAGGACTTTCTAGCCATAATTACCATAACAACAAGTATTAACGCAGTGTCACTTTTTATTTATTTTCTTTAGGTATAAGTTTATAGAAATAAGATACGGTTCAATTTCCAACTTTCATTTTTATTTGTGTAAATTCGATACGTTATTAAGATTGTAAAAAAAAAAAAAAAAAAGCGAAGAGATATTACTGTTTGAGACTATCAGGGAGATTCAATAAAAGTTCTAATTGTTTAAAATTGTGCTAATTTTGCCACAACCAATCAGATCTTATTTAACATTTGAAAGCTTACATCTGATTGGTTGGGTCAAATTTAGCACCATTTTAAAAGATAAGAACTGTAATTGAATAACCCTGTATATGCGAAAATGCTTTCATTTTTGAAGTTTATATAAATACAAATGTCAATAACCACCAATTTGTAAATTATGAATATCTCTGGAATAAAAAAAAACCCACACTCTTCCTACCTCCAACATTTACTAATAAGGTACACTGAAGAGAAAGGCATTGCAGATAGCTGTGCTAAAATCAGGTTCACATCACTATCCTCCCCCTACAGTTGCACCATGTGGTTTCTATAAAAACACACTCCTACTACCATACCAACATTCCCCTTTAAGAATGTACACTGATGAGAAATGCATTGCACAGAGCTGTGCTAAGATCAGGTTCACTTCACTATCCTCCCTTTCCTACCGTCCAACATCCCCTTTAAGAAGCTACACTTTCCATTAATATTGCTGCAGCTACTGAGCTAGAGACCTTCACACTACAGGCCATATTTATAAGGTGTGGTATCGCCTTCTTTAGCGATCGTTATGGCGATTGTTAATTTATGATCGCTATTTGAAATCTTGTAAATGTACGATAGCGAACGTAAATCTATGACCGCCCGTAGAATATCATTATGGTAGTTTACAGCATGGTATACTACTGCCACGGTCATACAGTAACGAAAACCCACGGTATTTCAAGTTTTTAAATATGGCCCTCCAACACTTAAACAGTACATTGCAGGCGAAACATACAAAGACACAGGTCTGTAACTGGGAATAGTGCAGGTTTATTTCAAAACATGCATTCTACATGTTTCTGCCCAACTTGTCCTTCCTCAAGTGCTTGAGTGGGTCTGAAACATGTAGCACGCATGTTTTGCAATAAACTTGCAATATTCACAGCTACAGACCTGTGTCTTTGTATTTCACCTGCAATTTATTGTTTATATATCGGATTTGTCCGGTTGAATGAAAAGCCGTAGGTGAGACATACATTATTTCAGATCCGGACACACTAGATACCCAGACCTATATACATCACACTACAACATTGCTACTAGGAAAGTGTTAATCAGCTGCACCACCAATTTGAATATTGAGGATTTAATATATATCATAGGGGTGAAGAGGTGGGAGTGGAAATCACACAGGTGCTGAAAATGTAATCAAGGCAAAAGTACTGGTAGGCAAGGGAAAATGTCAGCTTCAGATTTGGGGAACAAACAGAACCTAAAATGAGTTCATAGCAGTAAAGAAATGGCCCCTGAGTGGAATCTTCCATGCTGAGATGGATGTTTAGGGAAGTACTTTCTAACTTAAACTTTGATTTTTTGGGTTTAGTTCTCCTTTAAGTGAATCCTTGTTGAAAAGGTACCATACTATAAATGGCTCTGTGTTAAGTAAATCCCTGTTGGAAAGGGACCTTGGAGTTTTGGTGGATAACAAACTTAAAGGTAGAAAGCAGTGTCAGGCGGCAACAGCCAGAGCCAGCATGGTATTGTATTGTATAAAGAGTGGTATGGATTCAAGGGAAGAAAATGTAATTCTCCCTCTTTACAAAGCATTGGTAAGGCCTCATTTGGAATATGCAGTGCAATTTTGGAATCCTGAGTACAAAAAGGACATCTTTGAAATGAAAAGGGTTCAGAGAAGGGCAACTAAATTAATAAGGGGATTGGGGGAGCTTGAATATTAAGAGAGGCTGGAAAAGTTACAATTATGTACACTGGAGAAAAGGCGCTTGCGTGGGGATATGATTACTGTGTATAAATAACGGGCCATACAATAAACTATCTGGAGCATTGTTCACCAATAGAACATGTTGTGACCCTGTTGAAGCAGCATTAAATCTTCCACCACTCTTGAATTTTGTGGTCTTCCTGTGGATTGTTGGTGTGTGAGCGGACACACTGCAGGGATTGATACTATTGAAAATTTAGCCACACTAAACAAAACTCTTGACTATTTGGTAGAAACGTGGCCATCCCTTAAGACTTGAAGAAAAAAGGTTTAGGCTTAAGTTCGGAAAGGGTTTTTCACTAAACTATGGAACTGTAAGCTATGGAACTGTCTTTCAGGGACGTTTTTATGGCAAGTTCATTGGTCAGTTTCAAAAAAAAGCGGGATAGTTTCTGCAAACAAGGATGTTGCAAGTTACTGGTATTGATACATAAAGTAGAGTTGATCCAGGGAAATTTACGATTGCCAATTGGAGTCAGGAAGGAATTTTTTTCCCCTTCATAATTTTGGTGTTTTTTTTTGCCTTCCTCTGGATCAACAGGTAGGCAGGAAATGAGGATATTTCTAGATGGGTTGGACTGGATGGGCATGTGTCTTTATTCAACCTCAAATACTATACTATACATGCAAGGTCATGGGGGAATCAGAGCAGTTATTCATGTGTACATACAGTAAAGCAGGACCAACCATCAAATGTGTATACATATGGAAATGGTCATACCTTGAATATAAACAAATCTACCAACATAATACAGAAAGCTTTTACAATGGTTTCACATGTGACCTTTTGGTAATGCCTACTGCCCATATACCTTGAAACAGCAATTTTTCAATCGAAGCATATTGCTTTACAAGTGATTGCTAATGTAACTGGTTGCCCGTACAATGCCCATGATTGCTAAATCAACTGCCTTTGTAACTGGGACAAAGGGGCAAGTGTTGATGATGTGCCCAGGCTGTGGACAAATGTTAATGAGGGGCCTGCATAATCACAAGCAGTTTATTGCTTGGAGCACTAAATCAAGTGTAGCCTATTGAAAAGTTTATATTTGATTTAATAAAGAGCATCAGGGGATTTAATAAAAGTTCTTATAATTAAAAATGGTGCTAATTTTGCCCCAACCAATCCGATATTATTTATCATTTGAAAGCTGACATCTGATTGGTTGGGGCAAAACAAGCACCATTTTTAAAGGAATAGTTCAGAGCAGAAAACAAATTAGGTTCAACATGACACATAATTTAAACAGATCCCATACCTCTTACCTGTATGGGTGTGTGATGCTCCGTGCCCCCACAATATTTCCCGGTAAAAGCACCCTTCTTGATCTTCTCTCTCTGCCCCTTGCCATATTCGCGACCATGCTGGCTCCGGCCGCATGCGCAGAGAGAGGCCACCGTATGAGAATCAGTGACCTCTCAGCGTGCATGGAGCCGATGGGGACGCGAACAGTGTGCACGGAGCAATGGGGACGCGCTGTGGTAAGTACGCGCTTCCGCTGTAATGCCGGCAAAGATAAGAGTTGTTGAATCGGCTGTTGCGTTCGCAAAGAGGAGAGAGAGACACACAGAGAGAGGGAGATACAGAGGAGAGAGACCATGAGAGAGACAGACAGAGAGGAGAGGAGAGAGACAGAGAGAGAGAGAGAGGAGAGGAGAGACACACAGAAGAGAGAGAGGAGGTAGAGACACAGAGGAGAGAGAGACACACACAGAGAGGAGAGACACAGAGAGAGACAGAGAGAGAGAGAGACACACAGAACAGAAAGAAGAGAGAGACAGAGACACACACAGAGAGAGACACACAGAGGACAGAGAGAGAGAGAGAAACAAAGAGGAGAGAGAGAGAGAGACAGAGAGAGAGAGAGAGGGGTCATGACTAAGAAAGACAGAGGAGAGGAGAGAGGACAAAGAGAGAGGAGAAAGAGGAAAGCGAGAGACACAGGTAGAGAGAGACAGCGAGAGAGGAACAGAGGAGAGACAAACAGAAGAGAGATGAGGACACACACCGAGACAGGAAGACACACGCCAATAAGAAGAGGAGAAAGAACACAGAGAGAGAGAGAGAGAAGATAAGGCGAGTGGAGAGAGAACAGAAGAAGGAGACGAGAGACACAGAGAGAGAGCGACACACCTGAGTATGAGACACGGAGAACCGGAGAGGAGAGAGAGACACAGGAAGACAGAAGACCGAGAGAGACAGAGACACCCACAGAGAGAGACACACGAGAGACGAGAGAGAGAGAGAGAGGGAGGACAACAAAGGAGAAGAGACAGAGAGAAGAGAGAGAGTAGACAGAGAGAGAGGGACAGAGGGAGCAAAGTGAGCAGGAGAGGAGAGGAGACCAGAGAGAGTACACAGTGAGAGAGAGAGACGAGAGAGAGAGAGACGCATGACGGACACACAGAGAGGAGATAGACACAGAGAGCAGAGAAGGAGACGAGACGACAAGAGGAAGAAGACAAGAGCAGAGAGAGACACGACAGGAACACAGAGAGAGAGGGACTAGATTGAGGAGCGAGAGGACCAGAGAGAGGAGAGAAGAGAGAGAGAGGGAGAGGAGAGAGACGACACAGATGAGATAGAGAGTGAGTAGACGACACAGACACAGAGGAGAGAGACACGGGAGAGAGAAGCACCAGAGAGAGGGGGCAGTAAGACACACAGAGTTGAGAGAGAGAGGATACACAGAGAGAGAGGGGACGAGAGAGGAGGAGAACCACATTAGAGAGAGAAAGAGAGAGAGACAGTAGAGAGAGAGAGGAAAGGATGAGCACAGGAGAGAGAGACAGAGGGAGAACCACAGAGAGAGAGAGTGACACAGTAGGAGAGAGAGAGAGACACACAGAGAGACAGGAAAGACACAGAGAGAGACAGAGACACACACAGAGAGAGACACACAGAGAGACAGAGAGAGGAGAGAGAGACACAAAGGAGAGAGAGACAGAGAGAGAGAGAGATAGACAGAGAGAGACAGAGGGAGACAAAGTGAGAGAGAGAGGAAAGAGAGAGACACAGGAGAGAGAGACACAGAGAGAGAGAGACACAGAGAGAGAGAGAGACACACAGAGACAGGAAAGACACACCGGTGTCTGATCTATCAACTACTCTGGATATCTATCTATAGCGTCTCTCTCTCTCCTCCTGTCTCGTCGATTTGTGTGCTATCTGCATATAAATGATACTTGGAGCCAAAAGAGCTAATAACATCTCCCAAGGAAATATGGTAGGGGGAGAACAATAAGGGTCCAAGGATAGACCCTTGCGGTACCCCCACACCAAGAGGACCAAGAGAAGAGGTATTGCTAGCATAAGAAAGAGAGTAAGTACGGTCAGAGAAAAGGATAGAAACCAGGATGCACTTTATTCCGAATGCCCAAAGAGTGAAGTATTGCAAAGAGTGAAGTATCTGAGGATGGTCAAGGAGGATAAGAATAGAAAAGTGACCATTGGCCTTTGCAACCTGCAGATCATTCACAACCTTACACAGAAGCCGTCTTGGTGGAATATGCAGGACGGAATCCAGATTGGAGGTCTAGCGAGAGCTTTTTTATTATGGCAAATTGAGGGTCACACTCCAAAAAAACGCTTAATTTATTATAGACCACACACACACATACTCAATGTTTTGGGGTACATGCCCCCTTCCTCAGTTTCACCCGAAAGAGGCATGTATCCCCGAAACATTGAGATATGTGTGGTGTGTGGTCTATAATAAATTAAGCATTTTTTTGGAGTACAACCCTCAGTTCCATGTTGTCGTATTTTGTTGTTCCTAAGGGAGGACTGCTTGAGGTGTTGTGCCACTTTTTGAGACAGAGTGCACTTTCACTTATTTGCTCCAGTGGACTTTTTAGTATGGGGCTTAACAGGGCATGCTAAAAATTGAATGGAAAATTCCCGATGTAAGAGAGGCATTGAATATAATAGTGAGTTTAGGGGTAAGCACAAGATTACAGTACTTTATATACAGAGACAAGGATCAAGAGGACATGTCGTGAGCGTACATGATTGTGAGCGCAGGTGTGTGCAGGTGTCATATACGAAACCCATGCATCTGGCGTTAAGATGGAGTTAAAGTTACGCTAACCGATATTAAATCAGCACAACTTTAACTGCCTAGCGGCTGTGAATAAATGAGCCTGATATTCTGCCATTGTACAAAATCATTGATATGGAAAAAAGTCTTTCTAATGATATGGAAAATTCTGAGATACCCAGTCATAGCTATTCCAGAAATGGCAATTCTAAATATAGATATAGAAAAGAATGATGCTGAAGCATCGGAATGATATTCCATATAATCCAAGCTACAAGATTGTCTATAGCAAATAAATGGAAATCTGACACAAAAGGTAAAATTTTAAATAGATTGAACTTTAATAAACAGTATGAAAGAAACATATAGTTCAACAACTGATTGATAACTGAATCTATGTAAGAATGTATCTGAGAGGTTTATTTAATAACATTTATATGTCCTTTTCCCCCAGCTTTGTCTGTCCTCAATGTAGATCTCCTCTAATTGCTTTCTCCTATTTCATCCTCTCTGATTTGCTTTAAGGGCATGTCCACCAATAAAATGATATGTACACATAGCGCAGCCCCCCCCCCAAACCCCACTTTTTATTTTACTTACCTCCCCCAAAAATGCTTATACATTACCTAATAGATATGAATGGGAGAAGTCGCAAGATTGGGATTCACAATGTAATTTTAGTGTCACATTTTACTTTTTCTGTCACTTGAAAAACATGGAATTATCTATATGTGTAGCACTTAAAGGGTATCTTTACTTTAAAAAAATACATTTTTCACAAATGGTTAGGGTAAGGGTCACTACTCTAACACTTTTTTCAGTTTTGAAATTGGAGCTTATATAGTGTGATATCTTTGTTTGAAATTACAGCATTTAAAGAAAAAAAAACTGCCACTCATAATAAAAAATATTATATGAACCCTCCCTTGACCCTCACTAGGCTCTTTGGTGGCTATCTATCTATTTTAAATCTGTCACCTAAATATCTATCGTGGTCTGTCTGTCTGTCTCTCTGCCTGTTTTCAATCTGTTTATCTGTCTCCATCTCTCTCTCATAATAAACCTGCAGTGCACCAGACTTTTAATTTCGGGAAGGCAAATTTCCAGGTTAAAAGTAGCTCTTCGAATGTCAAATGAGATAATGTATATCAGGTAAAGGTACTGAACAGAAGTGACTGTGTTTAAGGGGATTTTAAGCCAGTTCACATCTAAATTTATACCCTTGGGAAATAAATGTAAAAAAAAAAAAATCCGCGCCCATGTGGCTGAATTCTGATTGTAAAGAGGCAAATGGTAAGGAAGAAAAGGCATTTAAAACCTTTAAGCCGAGGGAACGGAAAAGGCCTTTAGGGATATAAAACTGTAACAAGGAGTGTAAGAAAGCAATCAACTAGCTAAAATTAATAATGAAGTTAGGATAGCTGAACCAAGCATCACTAAGCCTACATTTATAGTATATTAATATTATAGTAAGAAGATGAGGACTCAGAATTTAGCACCATTAATTAATGGGGATAAGTTAGTTATGGAGGATGGTGATAAAGCAATGTCTTGAGTATTTTTCCCCTCTGTATACATATAGAAGACAAGAAGTCAGAATCATAGAGTATAGTAGCAATAATGGTTGTAAAAGATTCAAGTGGACTTTGGTTAACCGAGGATATGGTACAGAAAAAGACTAAATAAGGTTAATATAAATAAATCTCCGGACCGGATAAAATACATCCTCGGGGTACTTAGGGAGCTAAGTTCAGTTTTATCTAGGCCACTGTTTCTGATTTTTGCAGATTCCCTCTGTCGGATGTGTGGCTCTGGATTGGAAAAAGGCTGATGTTATTCCAATATTCAAAAAGGGTAGTCGTTCACAGCCGGGTAATTACAGGCCTGTAAGTTAACTTCAGTGGTGGGGAAGATACTGGAAAGTTTAATAGGGAACATGTTCTAGAGTATGTTTCAAGGACTGACATAAGTAGTAACCAGCATGGATTTAGGAGGAATAGATCTTGTCAAACTAACTTGCTTGGCTTTTTGAGGAGGTGAGTAGAAATTAGACTCTGGCATAGCAGTAGATGTAGTTTACTTGGATTTTACAAAGGCTTTGATACAGCCCCCCATAAGGACTAATGTATAAGCAAAGGTCTGTTGGGCTGGGGAGGCACATTTCTACATGGATAGAAAATTTGCTAATAAATAGGATGCAGAGAGTGGTTGTTAATGGGGCTTCATCATTATGGACTAAAGTGCTAAGTGGGGTGCTGTGTTGGGGCCGCTTCTATTGAATCTATTATTAAAGGGGAACTGTGGTCCAAAAATGACTTTAAGTAAATTGAGGTAAATTGATAGGAATTGGCCCTTCATTGTTATTTTGCATAGTTTTGAAGATATTTACATTTTTGTGTTTGTATGGCAGCAGCATCACCAGGTGCCTGCACTTCCTGCTTCCTGTCTGAAACTGTCAGTCAATCTGTCCTGGTCTCCTCCTCCCTTTGCAGCCCCCCTGGTCCTCCCACTCATGGACCCCATGGTCCCTCCAGTTGCCCCCCATGGCCATTATCTTACAGCCCATGTGGCCCCGGCCACTTGTGGGGTGCGTGGCCCACCCTCATGGGTTGTGGCCCGCCCCCATCATGGGTGCTAAAGTCCTGCCCAATAACGGGTGCCTAAATTCCGCCCAATCGCGGGTGCCGTGGGTTACTCAGACTCCCCCCCCACACACACCACACAGAAAACTCGTGTGAATCAGCCTTTTCAGGCAGAGTGAGAATTCTGCCTGAAAAGGCTGTTTTCACACAGTGAAAGAGAAGGGCTGTAGATTCCCTTACCTTCTCTGTCAGGACTTCACACAACAAGAGAGGAGGGGACTTCCTGTCTCCCTCACACAATGAGGGAGTCTGAGGCTGTGCTCACCGGGCGGCACTGTGCAGGAGAGCACTCAGGAATGTCACAAGTCAGCCCCCACCCATCCAACTTTTGGTCAGTCATTTCTGATTATTTGGGCTGTGGAGTATGTAGAGAAGTGGTTGATTGCTCGTTTTAAAGGTAGGAAAAATGGCCTTTCATTAAACTTAACTGTGGAGACCACAGTTCTCCTTTAATGATTTGGAAGTGTTATTGTAAGCAAGGTTTCTGGTGTTGTGCTGATGACACAAATTGTGACCATTAAAAAACTCAGAGGTGTGCAATCGTTGCAGGGGGGATCTAGATAGATTGTCACATTGGGCAGCTAAGGTCAGTGACATTCAATGTTGAGAAATGTAAGGCGATGCATTTTGGACTTAAAAATCTTGTGCTGCTTATACTATAAATGGATCAGTGTTAAAGAACTAAACCCAAAATACAAAGGCCGCTCCACAGACTCCATAACTGTCACATAGTAAAATCATGTCTCTGACCACTGAATTCAGCCTCTTAGGCTGAGGCCACACTGCAACGCAGGACATCGCGCACCAAATACAAGCGTTATCGCACGCGATTGGTGCGACTGTGCTGATCATTCGTCGTTGCTTTTGCGTTATGGAAACGCATGCGTTACCGCACCAAAAATGGTGAACGCAATCGCAGCGCATCGGAAATCGCGGGGATTTTCGCTTCCCGATTTCATTTTAGCGAAAACCACTGGCGCAAACGCACGAAAAAAGTGCTAGTGTGGCCTAGCCCTAAGTGTAGAAATCATTTATAGAACATTTCTAGGCTGGCAATCATGATGTCACGGCTGACTTCTTGTGTTGCCTCTTCCTGGTGGTCCAGGTACCAAAACTCCTTCTGCACATGCTAACTAGCTACCTTGTGTTTGTTTCAACTCCCTTATTAAGCTGCATGTAACAGTTGAACTCAGAGTCCCCACTGCCAGTGTCTCCAGCCAATCATCAGAGATAGCAGTGAATATTATTAGCAACTTGTTAACCATTTATATTTGTGAGCATTTCTGCTAGAGACTGTCAGGCTCATTTACCCAGACTGCTGGGCAGAAACTGTATATGGAGTTAAAGTTGTGCTAGCCGGTTCGCTACCGGTTAGCGCGGCTTTAACGCCATATTAGCGTTGGATGCGGGGGGTTATGGAAATAGCTTTGCAGCAGGTCAATTTCCTGAGGCTTCCCATTAAAGTGCAAAGAGAGAACACACATTCGCAATAATGCGCTATCGTACCCCTAAGAGTTTGAGTCTTAAAGGAAAGGTGGCAACCCCAGTAGAATTGAACTGACCACTTTACAGCGTAACTTATAAAAACAAACAGCTCAGAGCTGCAGGTGCAGTATATTGACTTGAACATGGTGTTAGCACAGCTCTGGCAATGCATTTACAGGCCACCTTTGCCTTTAAGACACAAACACGTATTAAATCTACATGTTGCAGTTCTAAATACCATTGCATTTAATACAAACTGTATCAAGCATGCAGCAAAATTTGCACCATTTTTAACAATAAGAACTTTTATACATAGGGCTGTATGTTTGTTCGGGTCTTAAAGGCAAAGGTAAGAACCCTAATTGGAAGAGGGTTTTTGTTTATGCAAAACTTCCACAGGCAGCCCTCCTGCTGCATTAATTTTATATAACATGTTTGCATCCCTCTAACATGCCCCTTTAATTGGCATTCCCTCAATAATTCCTGTTAATATGTACATTTATAGAAGCAACATGGTGCAGAGCTGCAAGTGGCATACCCTCCAACATTCCCTTTAATACAAACACTAATAGTGCAGTGCTGCAGGTTAATATAATGACCCTGATCTTAGCACAGCTCTGTGCAATGCTTTATCTGTGTAATGCATTTCTTAGCTTAGCTCTGTACTATAGTTTGTTGTTGTTTATTACAGACAGCTGAATCAAAAAACACACTCTTCCTTGGAGAAGGAGCAATGGACATATAATGTCCATAAAGTAAATGTTCCTCGAATATAATAGTATCGTTTCAAGATTCTGACCACTGGTATATTGTCCCCCCAAAAAACACATGATTTATCCACAAACATCCCCCTTTGCTATAGAGGGTGGGGCTTCCAGCTGACTTGAAGCATGTTGGTGGGACTGTACGGAGGTGCAAAAATTATGGAAGGACTGTGAGATAATAATTCAGGAGGTTCTCCACACCACAATTACTCTAGACCCCTGGTCCGTACTTTTTGACAAAACTATAACACACCTATCCCTGCCAGGAAACAAACTTGCACACAGTGTGTGTGCTAGCGCTAGGACTTTTATAGCCGCTTCTTGGAAGCAAACTGCTCCCTCAGACAACAATTAGTATTGAAAATATGGTGGTTGTGTGAAAATGAGTTGGTAGTTAAAGGGTCAGAGCACAATGAAACTATATGATATGGTGTGGAATCCATGGATATACACTATGGGATCCCGGGGAGAGCCTGTCCGAGCCAAAAACAAGAGACGCAGATGAGGATTGGGAGAACCGATGAGCAGAGGACTTTCTAGCCATAATTACCATAACAACAAGTATTAACGCAGGGTCACTTTTATTTATTTTCTTTAGGTAAAGTTTATGAAATAAGATACGGTTCAATTTCCAACTTTCATTTTATTTGTGTAAATTCGATCGTTATTAAGATTGTAAAAAAAAAAAAAAAAAAAAAAAGCGAAGAGATTACTGTTTGAGACTACAGGGAGATCAATAAAAGTTCTAATGTTTAAATGTGCTAATTTTGCCCAAACCAATCAGATCTATTTAACATTTGAAAGCTTACATCTGATTGGTTGGGTCAAATTTAGCACCATTTAAAAGATAAGAACTGTATTGAATAACCCTGTTATGCGAAAATGCTTTCATTTTTGAAGTTTATATAAATACAAATGTCAATAACCCCAATTTGTAAATTATGAAATCTCTGGAAGAAAAAAAAACCCACACTCTTCCTACCTCCAACATTTACTAATAAGGTACACTGAAGAGAAAGGCATTGCAGAGAGCTGTGCTAAAATCAGGTTCACATCACTATCCTCCCCTACAGTTGCACCATGTGGTTTCTATAAAAAACACACTCCTACTACCATACCAACATTCCCCTTTAAGAAGTCACTGATGAGAAATGCATGCACAGAGCTGTGCTAAGATCAGGTTCACTTCACTATCCTCCCTTTCCTACCGTCCAACATCCCCTTAAGAAGCTACACTTCCATAATATTGCTGCAGCTAATGCAGCTAGAGACCTTCACACTACAGGCCATATTTTATAAGGTGTGGTATCGCCTTCTTTAGCGATCGTTATGGCGATTGTTAATTTATGATCGCTATTTGAAATCTTGTAAATGTACGATAGCGAACGTAAATCTATGACCCGCCTGGGTAGAATATCATTATGGTAGTTTACAGCATGGTATACTACTGCCACGGTCATACAGTAACGAAAAACCCACGGTATTTCAAGTTTTTAAATATGGCTCCAACACTTAAAACAGTACATTGCAGGCGAAACATACAAAGACACAGGTCTGGAACTGGGAATAGGGCAGGTTTATTTCAAAACATGCATTCTACATGTTTCGCCCAACTTGTCCTTCCTCAAGTGCTTGAGTGGGTCTGAAACATGTAGCACGCATGTTTTGCAATAAACTTGCAATATTCACAGCTACAGACCTGTGTCTTTGTATTTCACCTGCAATTATTGTTTATATATCGGATTTGTCCGGTTGAATGAAAAGCCGTAGGTGAGACATACATTATTTCAGATCCGGACACACTAGATACCCAGACCTATATACATCCCACTACAACATGCTACTAGGAAAGTGTTAATCAGCTGCACCACCAATTTGAATATTGAGGATTTAATATATATCATAGGGGTGAAGAGGTGGGTGGAAATCACAAGGTGCTGAAAATGTAATCAAGGCAAAAGTATGGTAGGCAAGGGAAAATGTCAGCTTCAGATTTGGGGAACAAACAGAACCTAAAATGAGTTCATAGCAGTAAAGAAATGGCCCCTGAGTGGAATATTCCATGCTGAGATGGATGTTTAGGGAAGTACTTTCTAACTTAAACTTTGATTTTTTGGGTTTAGTTCTCCTTTAAGTGAATCCTTGTTGAAAAGGTACCATACTATAAATGGCTCTGTGTTAGTAAATCCCTGTTGGAAAGGGACCTTGGAGTTTGGTGGGGATAACAAACTTAAAGGTAGAAGCAGTGTCAGGCGGGCAACAGCCAGAGCCAGCATGGTATTGTATTGTATAAAGAGTGGTATGGATTCAAGGGAAGAAAAATGTAATTCTCCCTCTTTACAAAGCATTGGTAAGGCCTCATTTGGAATATGCAGTGCAATTGTGGAATCCTGAGTACAAAAAGGACATCTTTGAAATGAAAGGGTTCAGAGAAGGGCAACTAAATTAATATAGGGGATTGGGGGAGCTTGAATATTAAGAGAGGCTGGAAAAGTTACAATTATGTACACTGGAGAAAAGGC